>CM031241.1:131637731-131822054 GCA_018340775.1 Taxus wallichiana var. yunnanensis
AAAAATTAGGTTGAATTGCAAGGATGAGTCACGAGAGTGGGTAAGTGGAAATTATCCCTTTTTAACTTAAATGTTTAATTCTAAAGCATGGGTTGACTTTTTTAAGGGTCACATTAGGGGATAAGGGAATGTTCTCCTATCCCATGCAAATAGGAACCTTGTTATTATTTAGACCTGGTGGAATTAAATACCCAAGGTATTCAATTCCTTTGGCCCATTGACCCTCAAAACAATTGATTAAAGAATATTAAACTATAATGCTAATTTAATTACTTATTAAGTTAACTCCTAAGAAAAATTTAACGATATTGTATCAATCATACTCATTAATTTTGTAATGTGGGTCTAATGTGTGTTATGATGGGAAAATTCTTTTTTAAGTTATAACTGACTTTGAATCCTTGTTGTGTTAACTTTATTCTTTGAAGCCTAGTAGTAGTCATGGTTTTCAAAAAAAAATATCCCTTAAATTTTCTAGCTAAACCTAGGTTGTTCTTGGGTGTTGAGTGGGATTTTTAGTGGGCATTACTGAATCCACCCTAATCTAACATAATTAATGTCTTTAGTTTCCCATTTACATGTAATAATAATTAAAATTTGCATTCGAAAGAAAAGGTTTAGAAACATGTATTCAATTCATTTCATTTCACTTCACTTTGTAACCAAGGAAAGAGAAAGAGAAAGGAAGAGAGAGAAACACCATTTTGTCAAAAGTTCTATTTCACACAACAAGTTACACTATAGAGTTTTCAAACAGTTATTTACATGTGTCAAAATTTTCCATAGTGGTTTGGCAACCTGACAGGGTCCTACAACTTTATTTTTACATTTTCCTGCTAGCTACAAAAACATTTGATTTAGACTCGAGGCAAAGAAACCAATTTTAAATGTTTTCCACTAATGAGAAAACACACCGGGGTGAGTTTATATGTGTCCTCCTATACACCAAGAATTCATAGGAATTGATGGAATTCAGAACTAACAAACGGTTTACGATTGGCGGCTAGTTTTCTGAGGCCATTGGTCGTAATTGGCCTAGTTGTCAATGATCAAAAGTTAGCTTGAGGGCTTGGAAAACCACGTCCAAAAGTGATGTTCGGTGGATGAATGAGCAATGAGATACTTCCTAAAATTTCCCTATATATGGATAATTGACCACATTCGAAGGACCGAGAAACTACCAAATGGTTCTCAAACGGAAACAATTTTTCTAGAGCCATCAGTCGTAATTGGTCCAGTTTGACCTAGTCAAACTATGACCGGAGGCCTACAAAATGGCTTTTCCAAACTATCAAGAAAAGTGTTTTTCCTCAAATTGAAGGTTCTAGGCAATTTTATAGTAAAAATACTAGAGGTTTGTGAAGGTGGATAAGCATTTCGTTGTCCAGGATTCAAACGGCGAGCTGATATGAAACCCAACTTCTCAAATGTAGCTACATCCTACAGCTGTAAATCGGTGTAAAAGGGCTCCTAGAAGGTCATCAAAAATTTTACAGACAATCACTAAAGGTAGATTCAAAGAATGAAGTGACTCCTCACATAATAAGGTACACATAAGAAGCTTAACCTCCCCTTTCCGAAGTTACTGAAGGTTGCTTTGCGAGTCTCTAAAAATCACAATTTATCTATTTAAACAAGGGAGCGGTCAAATCATTTACAAGGAACTCAACTTCAACCTATCAATAAAAAGGGTACAATAGCAATCTAGTTTGGTTGCGACGTTTTCTAGATCATCACAAAGTGAGGGTTTAAGTTTATTGTCTACCAAGTAATATTGGATCCTGTAAGTTACGATATAACATTTTACTATTTTTAAAACAAGTTTATTTAATACAATATAATATAAGAAAATCCTATGCTTTAAAATTTCATTCCATTACAAAAGAAAAAATAAAGAACATAAATTATGAGAAATGAGGAGAGATGAACCATGCCTGGAGGAACGAATCCGATCGAAATTATAGGATTTGCTTTTGAATCTCTAATGGACATTTCGTCAAGCATTTTACACGTGTCCTCAATTCCACCCTTATGCATTTGATAGAAAGATTCGATACCTATTCCACGAAATGATTTGAGCATTCTCTATAATGATCACGGCTGACAGATAACATTGGCCATAAAACCCCTCCTCTACATGAGCCTATAGAGTCTAAAATCTTCCTCCAACTTCCCCATTTTACAATAACCATCCAAAAGAGTAATATATGTCATAATATAAGCCTCAAGGACTGATTCTTTCATTAAAACCATGAACTTGTATGCTCTTTACAGATTTCATATGGCAACCCAATAGCCCACTTCTGCACAGATGTTTGATAAGAGAAATTAAACTGCAACATCTGATCATCCAACTCGAAAGGAGAGTTGTCATAAATAGTGACTCCATATTTTATATGCTCTTTAAGCACCTAGAAAACAAACCCACATAGTCACCTAAGGTTTGACTGGTATGTTGATGTTAAGAGTTTAGAGTTTCCTCAAGATAATTGACATAACCACACATATCTCTTTTTTTTGTCTAATTCAAAGACACACTAAAACCATTCAACCATTTAAAGCCCTCATCTCGTTGAACCTGCACGACCACATGCTAATAAAAATAAGAAATAATCTTACATGGTTGGAATGTCTCCCTTGAGACCGCCTCTCCCTGAGGCACCTTTCCCAACCTCTTCTCATGCCTATTGGACCTCCCACACACCTGCCAAGAACTTGCAAAAATAACATCTAAAAAATTAATCCCTCCCTAAAATCATTGATGTGCATGCGAACCTTGATTCTAAGCTCTTATTTTGGCCTAAGAGGGGAATATGATGGCAAAAGAGAACTGATTTTGGGATGACTACTATAGGAGCTCCATTTTACATACACGTCCACCGGAGTCTCTATAATTGCAACATCTTACAAGTTCCTCTATTCTTTAAACTTTCCTGGATGATCACACCATGTTCCATAGGTCCCATTTCAACGCAGGCTGGGAGTATGTGTCAAAGGGCAGGAGGCTCCACACATGTGAATGCATTTGCTTGAAATTTTCTAACCCTTTTCAACAAACCCATTTTGTGTATATCCTGCAGAAGTTGCAGTCCATTGAACCATGTTTTTAGGCACTAAATCGAACAATGCACATGCCAAGTTCTTGCTTCCATGTTTTCAAACATACCTACTAGAGCACTTCCAACTGCAATGTGTGACAAATCATCTATCTTTTATGCTTTGATGGATGTCCATACTCTACCCAAAGCTCACGTTTTAGCACAGCTACAAGTACCCAAATGAATGTAAACTAATCTGGTTGGAGACCTGTTTCAAGCGCCTCCTGACCTCAATCTTCTTATGTATACACCAAACAAACAGCAGTATTCAAATATCATTTCCTCATAGAGATAAAGAACCCACTGTAAAATCCATTGCTGTTAAAATTATGTGTTAACATGGGTTTCAACATGATTATTTCCTCTAGATTTGGAATAAGTGGTAGAATTACTGAGCAAGGAAAAGACAGGTCATACTGGGCATTGATGAGGCCCATGTGCCTTCATGTGGGGGGGTGGGGGAGGAAGGGGGTCACCTACCCTACTCACCCACATGCTTTTTTTTTAATTAATTAATTAATTTATTTTATATTATTATATTTTTATCAAGCATTACACCTCCTTTCACTCTTGAAGTGATGTCTTTTAATGCTTCCACCGTATATCTTTAAAAAATCTAGCGAAAAAAAAAGATGATTTCCTTTAATATGAAAGTGATTTGGAATTCCATTTTAAAAGGGAACTTCATATATTTGAAAAAATTTTATTTATAAATTCAATAGCAAAAAAGAATGTTATATTTCTTTGTTGGATATTCCTACATGTTGAAAATCTACAATGTTTATTTAGCAAGAACATTGGAAAATAAAATAGTTTTTTTCTTTCCATGAAGAAACTTAATGATTTATACCTATTATGAGCTCAACCTTGGATCATGTATTCTTTCTTGCTAAATTTTGAACATATCTCAAACTGCTCTTCTAATTCAAATCACTTAGCTTCAATCCTTCTTATCACATGACTAATCAACCCATCTTGAGGTACATATGTTGAAAAGGATTACTTGAGTTTCATTCTTCACAACAATACCTAATATGTTTTATTACTTAACAACTTGGAATAGTTTTAACTTTTAATGTGATGTACTTGTATATAGAAAAAAATAGAAATATATATACATATGTATATAATAGAGTTGTCGAGATACTATCGAACTATGTTAAAATTTTACACAATTACATATTAAATTTTGTAGCAATATAGTTACTGATTATACTATGATTTCTTAGTATTTATATTATAAAATATATTATGTTTTATATGTTCTAATACAAATGCTTTGTATTTTATATAATATAAATACTTTATATATATATATATATATATATATATATATATATATATATATATATAACCAAAAAAACAAAACAAACAAAAAAATTTCACTTTGAAAAAGCTACGGTAAAGGTTTAAACAAAGTAAGAAATGAGCTTAGGGGAAGGGCCAAACCCTCCCCACACCCTGCACACCCTTACCACCTCCCTACCCCAAACACTTCCTTCCACCTTTCCCCACTCCAAACCGCTTCCCATTCTTCAAAAGAAAAAATGCAGCCATCCTCCCTTTACACCATAGCCACTCAACCACATTTCAAACCCCACCCTCATTGTAATAAACTAAAGGATTGAGATTTCTTCGGTACTCAAGTTTTTAAGTATCATTTTATTTTTAAATAAAATAATTTCAGATATTTGTATATATATGTATGTGTGTATTTGTATACATACATACATACATACATACATACATATATATATATATATATATATATATATATATATATATATATATATATATACATACATATAGATATACATATACATACATACATACATATATACATACATACATACATATATACATATATACATATATATACATACATACATACATACATATATATATATATATATATATATATATATATATATATATATATATACATACATACATATACATATATATATATATATATAGATATACATATATACATACATATATACATATACATACATATATACATACATATATATACATACATGTGTGTGTGTGTGTGTGTGTGTGTGTGTGTGTGTGTGTGTGTGTTTTCAACCACTACCCCATCTGGAAGAAACCTTCAAAAAAATAATAATAATAAGGAGACAATAATGATATTATCCATTTACTCCATGAAACCAAGCTCCATAGCTCTCCAAACAACCTCCAAATGAAAAAACAAAATAAAATGAGAAGAGGAAATAGAAAAGAATAGAACATAGAGATGTGTGGGAAAACTTTAGGGCAAGATTCACATCAAGGGCCAAGATTAGATCTATCCTAGGGCTCACATTTAACCCTACACACTTTAAGTCATGGGTATTTTTATGGGAATGGGAAATAAATTTAAAAGGGGTGTGTGGGCAAATTAATTAAAAGGAGAAAACTAGTTAAATAAAAAAGTGTGTACACCTTTAATTTGTGACCCTTTTATACACTTAATAGAATAAAATAATTAAGTTGTTATTGGGCTAGTGTTTATTTAAATTTTGGGTAAATTAAATTAATATAAATTATTATTAATGGGAAACGATGAAGCAAGTGTTAGTATTAATCTTTCACCTTTAAAAAAATTACCTAAATTTTTAGTTACATTTTAGTCTGGTTTTGGGCTCTTGAGGCGGGTCATTACATTTGGTATCAAAGCAAGGTTTGCACTTGCATCCACACTGGGTAAAACATTTAATATTTAATTAATACTTTAATAACATTAAAACAAAAAAATTAAAACATTTCCGCAATCATTATAATTTAATAATCATTTTTCTTACCTCATACATAGGATGGCACCTATGAGATGATGATCGATTAGGGATTTGGGACGTAGTTCCACTACGCCTAAGCCATAGGCACCCGAGTTTGGACCTCGATCTTAGAGGCGCTGCAATGTTGATAGGTATTGTGCAACAATGCCTCCCACCACTACAGGAGGCGAGAGAGGAGGACATCTAGTCAGCAAAATGAAGAGCCGATAAGTAAGGACGCACATTTAGAGCCACCGGAGCACGATACCCTTAGGCGGGAGAGGTCGCGTAGCCCTTCAGTTCACCATGAGAGGATGGCTTCGTCACAGTGCATAGCCGTTCACACAGCTTTGAGGGACCATTTGGAGATAGATGATCTCATTCACCTATTGGACCATAGCATGAGGATCATGACACATGCAAGTGTGATTAGGGATCTTCTTTGCTTGCAGACCTCTTGCATACACTAGCTCTCTGAGATGGATTTGAGGCCGAGTCATGGCTCCTTGCCGGATAGTTGTTTTGGCTTGGAATATTATGAGAGAAATGTCAAATCTAGGTTCGCCATAAACGTCCTCCGAGACGCAAAGCAAGCATTTTGTGGAGGAATGTGGAGCGGAAGCTCCATTTCACTTGATATATAATGACCTGGGAGTTGTTTGAGGAGCATTTTAGGGCTCGTTATATGTTATAGCATTTCATGCAAAAGAGGGTTGATGAGTTTCACGACTTATGACAGGGATCTCGCACAATGGCACAATATGAGAGTAGGTTCCTAGATCTTCTATAGTATGTGGACTACCTGCAAGACGAAAAAAATTACAAGTTAACAAGTTTATTTGGGGTTTGAATGCATACATAGTAGGAGAAGTTAGGATGTTATCTCCTCCCACGCTTGAGAAGGCCATTGAGAAGGCCTACTTAGCTAAGGAGAACATGACCATGGCACAAGAACACCGAGATAGGAACAAGAGAAAGTTTCAGATAATATACAAGCATTTTAGAGTCGAGGTCACGGGGTATAGCACCACCCCTAGAGTGGGATTATAGCCTCCACCAATAGTATCAAGGGCTCCACCACATCTAAAACATTAGACACAACATTAGGGCCACCAGCAGCAGAGGGCTAGATGCGGAATCAAAGCTTAGAGAGAGGTGGTACTAGAGGAGGTTTTGGTGGAGCCAGGGATATGAGACATGGTACTAAACAGTGCATGCCGGCCTATATGCAACAATTTACTAGGGTTGAGTTGGCGGATCGGTTCCCTAGAGTATAGGAGGGACCCCATATCGTAGGGGTACATGACGATATTTTATTTTTGGGTCTCCCGATGACTATGAGCATGTGTCCACACAAGCTCACTACCATGGATATGCAGAGAGCTCCTAGATCCGAGAAGATAGTGGGAAAAGTCGGGCTCGCCCATAGTATATATGCAATGGTTGACAATCGCCAAAGCCGAGCATTAGGCCACGTAATTTAGATATTTTCACCGAAATAGTGCATTTCCTAATTAAAATATGAATTACATTAAATTAAGATTTTGCTTTAAAAGAGATACTTTCTAACTAAAATTTTCATGAGTCAATATTTATAATTTCTAACACCCCCTCAAACTTGACTTCCAACTAATCAATTACATTCACCATTCTCTCAAATATTCAATGTTTTCATATGATAAAAGCTTTATGCAATTATCTACAAATTGATATTTGGATCTACAAAATTTAAGTAGATATCGTCATTGGTGACAAGTTCTCTAATAAAATAATATCTTATATCAATATATTTTCTTTGCTTATGGAAGACACAACACTTTGAAAAAGCTATTCTTTGAATTGTTGTCACGAAATATTTATGTTGCTTCTTCTTGATTGTGTAGTAAATCTGAAAAATCTTTTCACATACATAATTCTTGACATGTTGGAGATGTGGATATGACATACTCTACATATGCTAATGAAATAATCATGATTGGTTGCTTGTTAGATGCACATGACATTACACATGCTCCAAAACTAAATACATCTCCAAAATTTCTCTTCTTGTCATTTTTCATAGGTATAAGATCACTATTTGTATATTATCTTAGCTTCAAATCATCTATTGGTTCATAAAAATTCCATATATGGATGTTCCTATAATATATCTTAAAATCCTATTTCCAACAGGCCGCTTGATTCATTTTGTGACTCCAACAATCTTGAGATGATACTTATTCCATACATTATATTTGGCCTTGTGGTCATCAAATACATTTGACTATCAAAAAGTCTCATACAAATGAGGATGGATATTAGACACTTTTTAAGTTTTTCTTAACTCGGTTCCTATTACAACTAGAGTTGATATATTCACTATCGGAACCTTTTCAACACATTGTTTGCATACTTTTTCTGATGTATGAAGATTTCATCCTTTGATTAATTGTCATTAATTTTAAGAAAATAGTCTCATAAGAGAAAAAAATAAAATTTAAAATCACTCTTCATTGTGTTATTGCTCTCTTCAACCAATAAATTACATGTGGAATCACTAATGTTTATGTTGAAGCCATCACTTAATAGGTATGAATCAATATGACTATACTAATCTCTTGGTGCTTGCTTGAGACCGTGGAAAGATTTCTTCAATTTGTAAAAAAAAAAAAAAATCTTGACCTTCAACTTCATAACCCGGTTGTTGTACATACACTTCATCTTATAAAAATCCATTTATGAATGTTGATTTGACAATTTGATAGACATTCCAACTACTATATGTTTCTATTGTTAGTATTATTCTTACTACATCAATCGTTGCTACTAGTGGATAATGTTTCCTTATAACCAACTTTGGGTTGTTATGCAAAACACTTTGCAACTAATTTTTCTTTGTAATTTTCAACATTTCCTTCTACAATATATTTCATCGTATAGACCCATTTCAAACTAATTACATCTTTTCTTTTTGGAATTTTTTCTAAATTCCATGCATAATTTCCTTCAACTAAACAAATTTCATCATCCATTGCATTCATCAAATTTTCTTCCTTATTGCCTCTTGAAAATAAATAGGATCGTGAGAAGGCAATTATAAATCAAAATATAATTCACCTTTAAAATGATCCTTATATCTTTACGATAATTTTTTTCCTTAACCTATCTCTCGAGTCGTGTGACCTCATTGTTTCTAGAGTACAATTTGAATCATTGATTCTCCGAGAATTGAATACATGCCCAAATCCTTGTCTTAGCTGATAACTAATTAGAGTATGAACTAAAAACGTGGATGAAGCTTGATCGGGTTTATTCTCTCAACCACCTTGTACACCGCTTTAAACTAGTTCGTCATCATTATGATATATCAAGTTATAAAGATTGTTGTTGAATTATCAATGTTGTTATCACATACTTCTTTCTCAATAAATTTAATATCTTTGTTTATAATTACTGATTTGGTAATGGTATTCATTATCTTGTATGTCTTTCCTTGTTCACTATAGCAAACAAAAATACAAGTTTCACATATAGATTATCCAATTTTTTTACTTCTTTCTATTGACACATGTGTGTCTTCCACACAACTATTAAAGGTTGTCAAATGAGATACATAGTTTTTTTCCATGTTACATGCTTCCTTTAAAATTTGTCCCAAACAATCTTCGTTGAGCATATGTTCAATATGTAAATTGTAAAAGATACTTCTTTGACCCAATAATCACTTGGTAAAGTATTTTCCTTCTACATACTTATGGACTTTTCCTTGATTTTTTTCTCCTCTCTACTACAACATTCAAGTGTTCTTTGTACCTCGTTGTAAGCTTCATCTTTATTCATTGATATTTATAAAAACATATAAATTCACTTAAAATATAATTCCCTCCATGATCCAATATTAACACTTTGATTTAATGGATGATTTTTTCCCTACCCTATCCTTAAATTCACCAAAAATACTTAACACTTTTGACTTACAGCTCCCTTTTCCAAAGTGTAACTCTCACATACTCTGGTAAATTGTTCAATAATTGGAAATTCATTAACCATATTATTCTTGTGAAATAAATGTAAACCTCCAAATTTGAGGTCTTTAAACCTTAAATGCCACAATCATGATTGGTATTTAAAAGACACATTTAATGTAGTTTAAGATATTGCTTCAATGAGACTTAAGAAACTTATGGGATTTGAAGTGGTCTAATCCTACATGGCTTTATACGAAAATCTCTACAACCACCTCACTTCGAGAGATTTCACTATAGATTATTAATATTAATATACAACTTCAGGTGATATCAACCTTTGCGACCACCATTACACTTGCATTATGATTCAAAATAATACATGAATTTTGTTCAAAATAAACTTTGTACCCCTTTTATGTGATCTACTTGACACTCGCTAAATTATGCTTCCAGTGGAGGTGAGTCCCAGGGTTTCATTACCTTGCACCAACTGCTCTCTGTTTGCACTCCACACCATTTCCAACTGCAAGTCATAAAGGCTGCCATCAGGGTCGTAAATAATAAAGAAATTTGCAAATAAGTAGCCTCTGTCACAAGGAATTCCATAGCAGTAAAAGCCACATCCAAATTGCATATTCATATCTTTGTATGAAACTTTGTTACCGAGGAGAATCCGCCTCGTCGTGAGACGGGCACCTGTGTAATTTGGTGGACGTGCCCACCAATCCAAAGATTGAATATTGTTGATCCATGTGGTTCCCCAGTATGCAGTTGCAGAAGTAATAGCAGAAGACTGCACAGATAGTGAGCATGATACAATGAAAAGTCATAGTACTACCAATGAAATAGAAGCTTGTGAGAGCGAAATGCAGTCGACCCTTGTGATTTTTCAAAACAGAAGGGATAAAGGGGATTGCAAACAGTGCTAAATGAATATTTCTCATTTCAGAGAAAAAGTATATTCAGATTTGAGGAGTCAAAAGTTTTGATGTCGAAGTGCAAAATATCGAAACTTTCCTGAAATCAAAGTCTTTTACACGCCATGAAGTCAATGAAAACAAATGAAGCGAAACAACATGCATGTGGGTGACATAAGATAAATGCAACTTGTATCTTTATTTGATGACAATTGGGATAGTCTTGAAGAAAATCAAATTGAGGGTTATGCATTAGGCCGATATGCCTTAATGGCATAGTTTGTTTTGCAGAAGAGTCAAATTAATTAAAAAGTTGTTTTGGAAAAGAGTCGACTAAAATAACAATTAAACTAACAATTCTTTTGCCTGCCATGCCCACGATTCTTCCACCCAAAAATGGACAATTAATCCTCTGGATAATCGCAAAAAAATTGGGAACTTTTTTAAACATAAATATAGTAGTGTGCTTAACGAGAGGGAACCAACATTAATTTTTTAATTCATTTAACTCGCCTCGAATGCACCAAACAGACCAAGGTAATACTTACACTAACACCCCATTTTTTGTGTGGTGAAGGTTAGCCAAATTTGGGACAACCTCTGCCACTTAGCAGGGTACGTGCTACAGTCATATTATATTATACATTGATTAATTCATCTTATTAAATATCTTTAAGCCAACTCCATAACTTCACTGGAGTGGGGAATAACAAGTATGGACATATAAAACTATAATGCTCCTACTAGGACCCAACGGTTTCATCATCAAATTTGAAATGACCACTTAGAACAAATTTTACTTCCAAGAATTTAACATCAACCAACCTTTAAACATGCCTAAAATTCATTATTCATTATTATTCTAATTTCAATAAGCTTTACCGAGAGAATAGGTGAATATTAGCCACGCGTAGAAGGCGCTCAAGTCCTATCAACGTATTTAATAGTCATTAAAATAATTTCAGCAAGAACTCACAAATCATTTAATGACTATATATAGAATATTAGGTTACGGGTCCCTTGTTTTAATTGATTATAATCTCTAACCATGATAACAAAATTAAACAACATGATGGTTTAATATAAACTTGTTAAAAAAAATTATTGGCCGATAGCCTTATTAGAGTCGATTTTCTTGAAAGTGGTCATTTTATTATCATTGTCTCCTCTTGTATTTTATTAAATATTTATATATTTTTCGACAGAATTTTCTTTTTAACTATTTTCATTTTCTTATCAATTACATATTCTCTATTTTATAAAATAATCAGTCTTTACAAATCTTATTTTATTCATAGGAATGAAAACGGTGTGGATATGATAATGAAGAGAAAAGCGATCTATTTAAATTATCCATTCTCCTATCACCAGGCATTCCAATATTTTTATATTTTTCATGCAAAGGCGATATGTTATAACTTTATATACCGATTCATATTTATTCCCAAAGCGAGATGTTTAGGTCGTGTGCACATATTATCCAGGATTTATACAAATAATTTAGTATAGTTGTTGTTGGATGGACAAAAATGGACTAAGTGTTATGCGCGCAAATGTAGGGCGCTAGAAGAATGCACAACACTACTATATGGTGAAGCACCCAGGATTAGGACTTAATTGTTTCTATTGTTAAGGCTATTTTTTGAGTTAGCGTGTTGAGCACATAAAAACTTGAAGACTTGCGGTCCACGTAATGGTATTTTGAGAACGAGAAACAACGGAGGGCTATACATAGTTTAGGCTAATAGTAGGATTTCTACTCAGAGTTAACTATACGAAATCTATTTTTAGAACACTTGCATGTTGTGCATCCTTTTGTAAAGGTGCGTGGATATTATTAGCATGTGACCTATTTTGAGAACTGCATGGGGTGTGAAAGGAAAGTCTCCACACTTGTGTGTGTGTGTGTGTGTGTGTGTGTGTTGATTTGCACGGATTAGAGAGAGTTCACTATTGTAGAGTTATGTTGTTGGTTTTGTCGCGCGCATGAATCATAAAGATACTTTTGTAGTTTATGGAGCTTATGTGTTTTATATTGTTAATACAATGGATCATATTGACTGGATAATGGTATTGGGTAAATATTGTTATAATCATTGTTTAGTTCATCTTTTATATAATCTAAGATCTAGATCTGGTTATGCACAATGAATTTTTTTATTATTGGTTATGTATCTAAATATACATATGCACCATCATGCTAACATTCTATACAAGCAACTCTAAAGAGGGACTTGGCGCCATTGCGTGCTTCGGGTGAGCGCCGAGCTTAGGTGAGTGATGTGCCAGCGCACACCGGTAATTTACTGATGAATTCTAGGTTGCATCGGTTGAAAATTGTCCCCTTAGAAAGGAAGATTTTGTTTCTCATCGAAGTTAGGTATAACGTTTGTTCACTCGCTAACAATTGTTCAATTTATGCCTATATCTTTACAATAAATTGATTTATAATAGTTATGGCTATTTGGGTAGAGTGTCAACCTTTTAAATTCTGGTTGTTGTTATGATTTCATATATTTTAATCAATGTGGCACGTGTTCTATGTATATCATTTTCCCATTTTAAAGTATCTCATATGTGATAGCACAATAGATTTCTCACCTCTAACAACTTATGAGGGTATTATTTCCATTTGTGAATTCTCAATCAAGCATGGAACCACACAATAAATTTATTCTTATAATCAATTGTGCTACTATGATAAAACATAACATGTCATTATTTGAATCCCTTCAATCCATTTTTTTGATTCATTGATCTCTTTCTCTTTAATATATTTATTTCCCCTTCCAAAATTATAGAGGTGCACGTCAAATTTAAAATCCATGGAGAAAACTTAGAAAAATAAATACTAAAAATGATACAGGGTTAGAGAGATGGATGGAGTTTTAATTTGACTCAAGTTCGCCAATCTTTATATTTTTACTTATAAGTTGAAAACTAGGCGAACTTCTATCTTCCAAATTTAAAATATGCTTCTAAATTTCATATATCATTTATGTGTGTAAGCTATTGTTTTTTATGGTTAAACGCTTTTGATTGGAGCTTAGAATCGGGATTGGCGATCCCACCCGATTACAACCAACACCACGAACACAACCGACAAGCAAACTAGGCCAACATCAACACTATGCCCTATAGAACAAAGATAAGAAGATACAAAGAACCTAGACCACTACTATTCTACATACGCAAAATAATAATCATTCAAATTTTCTTGCGGCCCCTTTTTCCCTTTTTCTTCTTTACCTCTTGCCAAATTCTTTGGTTACAGAAAACTACCATCTAGAGATTATCTAAGGAATCTGGATGTTGTTCCTGATCCGAGTCTGATTTTTCTGATTTATTTAATTCGTGCCCTCACTTGACTCCGCTAACTGTTTGGCTTCTGAATATATCTCCCGCTCAAAGGACTGTAAGGGTATTGCTCATCGAGTCATTCCTTAAGTTCTCTAAGGATGTCACTACATGTTCCTTAGATTGCTCCACCTTACTCTCCATATTTAGAAATGGATTGCTCCATCCTCCCTTATTTGATGCATTCGTTCTCTACCGGCACTCTTCTTCCTTTGGGGAAACCAAAGCATTTAAATGTCCTAGGATTCGACATGACCGGAATCTAAACGTTGTATTTTCAAATTCCAAATTTTGGACATGATGATGTTTTCTTCCGTGCTTAATAAGATCTTTTAGGTAGCTCTTTGTTTAAGTCGATTTCAGCACAAAATATGGCATAAGTTCTAAGTCCCGCTTCATCCTTAGTTGTATCTACCTTTAGAAAACTTCCCAAGGTGTTACCTTTATCTTCCATAGCACTCCACAGGTACAAAGGCAGGTTTAGAAAATGCACCCACACTGGCCTTGTATAAATAATGTGGATATTTGGATCAAACATTGGAAACCATGGCTAGAGGAATAATTCAACATTGCCCCAAAACCATGGACCATCCGAAAGGCATTATCTAGTCTCTTGTCACTTGTGCATTCCAATATTTTTATATTTTTCATATAGGCTATAGGCTATAACTTTATATACCGATTCATATTTATTCCCGTGAGAGGATGTTTAGGTCGTCGTGTGCAGATATTATCTAGGTCTCATACAAATAATTTAGTATAGTTACAAATCAGCCCCTTGGAAAGGAAGATTTTGTTTCTCATCACAGATTAGGTATAACATTTGTTCACCACTAGCAATTGTTCACTTTATGTATGTATCTTTACAATAAATTAATTTATAATAGTTCTTGTTATTTGGGTAGAGTGTCGGCCTTTTTAATTCTCGTTGTTCTTATGCCTTCATATATTTTAATCAATGTGGAACATGTTTGATGCATATCATTTTGCCATTTTAAAGTATCTCATATGTGATAGCACAATAGATTTCTCACCTCTAACAGATTATGAGGGTATTATTTCCATTTGTGAATTCTCAATTGAGCATGGAACCACACAAGAAATTTATTCATATAATCAATTATTCTTTAATTTCAAATAATTAATCAATTGTGTTGCTATGATAAAACACAATACTTCTTTATTCAAATCCCTTCGATCCATTTTGTGTATTCATTGATATCTTTCTCTTCAATATATTTATTTCCCCTTTCAAAATTATAAAGGTGCACGTCAAATTTAAAATCCATGGAGAAAACTTAGAAAAATGAAATAAAATAAATATAAAAATGATACAATGGTTAGAGACATGGATGGAGTTTTAATTTGACTCAAGTACACCAGTCTTTATATTTTTACTTATAAATTAAAAACTAGCCGAACTTCTATCTTCCAAATTTAAAATATGCTTGTAAATTTCATATATTTTTTATATATAAGCTATTTTTAGATGGTTAAATACTTGTGATTAGAAATTAGAACTAGGGGATAAAAGGGATCCCAACTGATTACAACCAACACCACGAACACAACCAACAAGCAAACTAGACCAACATCAACACTACAGCCAAGAGAATAGAGAGAAGAAGATACAAAGAACCTATACTACTACTATTCTACATACGCAAAATAGTAATCATTCAAATTTGTGTGGCACCCTTTTTCCCTTTTTCTTATTTACCTCTTGCCAAATGCTTTGGTCAGAGACAACTACCATCTAAAGATTATCTATGGAATCTAGATGTTGTTCATCATTCGAGTCCGATTTGTCTAATTTATCTGATTGGTGCCCTCGCTTGACTTCGCCAACCGCTGGTTTCTGAATATCTCCCCATTCAAAGGGACTGTGGGGGTCGTCCTCATCAAGTCATTCCTTAAATTCTCTGAGGATGGAATTACATGTTCCTTAGATTGTTCCTCCTTACTCTCCATATTCGGAAATGGATTGCTCCATCCTCCCTTATATGATGAATTCTTTCCATGGGCATTCTTCTTCCCTTGAGGGTAATCAGCCTATAAATATTTTGGGATTCGACATGACCAGCATCTAAACATTGTATTTTCGCAGTCCAGAATTTTGACAGGCTGATGTTTCCCTATTCTCAGTAGGATTTTGTCGGGTAGCCCGTTGCGTAAGTCGATTACAGGACTAAATCTGGATAAGTTCTAAGGCGTGTTTCATCCTTATTTTTATGCACATTTAGAAAACTTCCTAAAGTGCTACCTATATCTTCCAGAGCACCCAATAGGTATAAAGGTAGATTCGGAAGATGCACCCACACTGGAATTGTAGAAACAATGTGGGTATTCGGATTGAACGTCAGAAACCACGACGAGAGGAATAAGCCGGCATTTTATTTGTAACTATCGCCATTGTCTTGTCAATTACATATTTTCTATTTTATAAAATAATCAGTCTCTTCAAATCTCATTTTATTTAGAGGAATTCAAACGGTTTGGATATGATAATGAAGAAAATGGTGATCTATTTAAATCATCCATTCTCCTGTCACCTGTGCATTCCAATATTTTTATATTTTTCATGCAGGCTATATGCTATAACTTTATATACTAATTCATATTTATTCCTGGAGCGGATGTTCGGGTCGTGTGCAAATATTATCCAAGTCTCATACAAATAATTTAGTATAGTTGTAAATCGGCCCCTTGGAAAGGACGATTTTTATCCTCATCATAGTTGGTTATAATGCTTGTTCACCTACTAACAATTATTCACTTTATGCATGTATCTTTACAATAAACTGATTTATAATAGTTCTGGCTATCTGGGTAGAGTGTCAGCTTTTTTAATTCTGGTTGTTCGTATGCCTTGATATATTTTAATCAATGTTGGCCATTTGAAAGTATCTCATATGTGATAACGCAGTAGATTTCTCACCTTTAACAGCTTATGAGGGTATTATTTCCATTTGTGAATTCTCAATTGAACTCAGAACCACGTAATCAATTATGCTTCAATTTCAGACAATTAATCAATTGTGTTGTTATGATAAAACAGAACACTTCTTTATTTGAATCCCTTCAATCCGTTTTGTTGATTCATTGATCTCTTTCTCTTTAATATATTTATTTACCCTTTCAAAATTATAAAGCTGCACGTAAACGCCATCAACAATTTAATGAGCTGAGGTTTCTTCAAGTGGGAAGAGTACCCAATATACCATTTGATATATCAAAGCTCAAGCGTTTAACTTTCATGGATGATAACTCTGAGGAGAACATGGTTTTGAATTTGTCCAAGGTAAGTACTCCCTTTTTTGTCTAAGATTTTTGTTAGATGTCTTTTATGTATGAACAAATGATGTGCAACATTTTTCTTGCTACAATTTGATTTTTAGGCCATCTATCATAATTCCTGATTTAATGAGAAGCCTTCAGTGGATGTGAGATAATGTTGTTAACTGTAATTGCAGATCCAATCAAAACTCAAAGTGCTTAAGCTTTCAGGTCGAGCCAGATGCCAAAAACTTGAAATCAGTCCATACACAGTAGCATCATTGAAGGATCTACAAATATGTGTATGCCATTTTTGTGAATTGAAAATACTGCCAAAAGTGTTCCTGCATATTAGCAAGTTATTGCAGTTAGAATTTTCAAGATGCCAATTCACAGATATCCCTGAGAGTTTTGGTCAGTTATATGCACTGCAGAAGCTATTACCAGATTCATTAGAGAAGCTCTGCTCTTTGAAGGAATTGGATTTGAGGTATTGTAGGAATCTGAATAAGTTGCCAGCAGGGTTTGGTGAATTGAAGGCTCTCACTAACCTTGATTTAACGTACTGTGAGAGTTTACAAGAGCTTCCAGGCAGTTTTGAGAAGCTGTGCTCATTACGGTCCCTGTCATTAGAACATTGCAGCAGTTTACTTGGGCTCCATGAAAGGATTGGAAATTTATCATCCTTAACATCTTTACGGTTAGGTGGATGTGCAAAGCTGAGAAGTCTTCCGGACAGCCTTGGAGAGTTGACATCCTTGTCAGGGTCCATATCATTTGGTGGGTGAATTTGCAAACTTACAATGATGAGGAGTATTTCACTGAAGAGGTGTTCTAGTTTAAAGATGCTTCCCAGTCGGTTCATAGAACTCAATTGCCTGCAAGAGTTAGACTTACAGGGATGTGAAACATTACAAGAAATAACAAATGACTTCCATCATCTAGTGGCATTAAGAAAATTGAACATGTTCAACTGCTGGAGCTTGTCAAGGCTACCTCAAGGTTTTGGTAAACTTGGATGTTTGGAGGAGTTAGTTTTATCAGGATGCGATAAATTAGAGGAATTGTCCAGTGACTTCCATTGTCTTAGAGCATTAAGAAAGTTAGACTTCTCTGGATGTAATAGTTTGTTGAAACTTCCCAACCATTTTGGAAGTGTTGGATCTATCAAGATGCTCTCAATTGGAGCATCTTTCTGCAAATTTTCACTGTCTACCATCATTGATAAGACTGGAACTCTCATATTGCGAGAGGTTGGATGGGAAATGGATGGATAGTGTGGGGTGTATTGAGAGCTTGTGGCATGTAGACGTTAGAGGAAGTGAAAGGATGATCCAACGGTGGATGGAAATGCAAAGGGAGAAGGATGAATGGCATTTGGTAGTAGTAACAGGCGAACCAAAGGTATAGTTGTGATTTATGTAGAGCTAATACCTATTCAGAGGCTTAATTGTGCATATTGCATTTTCCGCAATGCACACAAAAACTGAAGATAATATGATTTATTTGTTTCAAGATGTGGATTATTTTAGTAAATACTGAAATTTCATTCCATTCCATTCTTTGATTTTATGCTATGTTTGTGTATTGCAGGAAAAACGGAGGGATTTTCTGTTGAAAGCAATCATATCAAAGTTCTTTAGTGAGATAGGGATTCTTGTTGACACTCATCAACATCCATTCTGCTCATCGTCTCTTCTGCCAGACATTTCTGTCATCTTGATCATTAGTATGCATGACATTGAACCCTTGATATGGGAATTATTGGAAAAAAATTCAGCGGCTGGAATCCAACTGTAAAGTCTTCAAAATCATATATGTTGGCAAAGCATTCAGTGCCTTACCGACTAAGTTGACAGACAGAATCCTGGCTTGCACACCTGATAACTCTCGGGCTTCCTTCTTCCTTGACAAATTATTTACTTTGTTTCATACTTATAAAGCATATGTCTTTTATACCACTGATAGTTTACAAGAAAAAGGGATAAAATGTTTCTGTGTGGGAAGACATCTCCTATATACTTAATGAGGTATGTTTCCTCTTAAAAACTCCAAGACAGAGCAATATTGAATTGTTGAGAGCATTGTTGGTGACTCCAGAAACAGATTTTCTTCTGCTCAACAACAAACAATGGGTATTTAACTTTTTTCGGCTATTATCTAGTGTTTTTCATTTCAAATTGCATTTCTAAAACATTGCATGTGCAGATTTGTTAGAATAAGTTTATTTCATTGATAATGCAGGTGAAGGTCGATGATCTACAAGGAAAATTACTTTTATTGCTCATTACACCCGTCAACATATCTGAAACACAGACTTCAGCATTGAAAGATATGTATCTCAAGATGCTAGCCAGGCATGACCATCTAGCAGAAGTTGTTTGGATTCCAAGAGTAGATTGTGGGAGGCCAACATGGGTTGAGTATGAGAGATGTGCAGAAAATTCTCCATGGCCTTTGGTTCCAAATCCATGGCTGATAAACACAACATCACTATATCATTTGACTAATGCAACAACTGCACTAGTGGTGGTAGATGCAAAGGGAAGAATTTCCTGCAAAGACGCAATGCCAATGATAGAAAGATGGGGGTGGAGGCATGTCCATTTTGTCAAAGCCGTGAAGAGGAACTCAGAAAGGTACAATGGGAGGGACTTAAGGTCCAGTCTAGTGTGCAATTTGTCTTTCAAAATCTGGACTCAACTCAGATGAAGGTAAGTTCAAATCACTCAAATTCCATGAATGATCAAGAAATCATGTAAATCTAATTAAACTCCTATCTTAGTGTAGAAAAAAAGAATGTATTCATGTTGACTAATTTTTTTCAAAACTGGGACTGTGGTGATAGGTAAAGGAGGTCATGTGCCATGGAGAAACAATGTTCTTGTGCATGGGTTCTGTTGACAAAATGTTACACTTTGTGCCTAAGTTGAATTGTGCATTGACGAAATTGGAAAGCAAGGTCCAACTCCTCTATGTGGGGAGGAAACCCATTTGCATTTGGATGGATGCTCAAGAAGAAGTTGTTTATGAAATGAAGAGAAAGGCAATGTCTACTATTCCAAACCTCTCATTTCTAGATGCATATAAATTTTGGCAGCGTGTTGTATATTTATATAATGATCTCAGTAGAATGAGAGCTAATGAAAAGACAGTAAAGGTGAGAAAATTGGTGTTGGGCCTCCTGAATCAAACCAATAGAGACGTGGGGCTGATTGTGGTGGGTGAAAATGGGGAGGTGGTGACTGGTAGGGGAAAGGAAGTAGTAGAGGTGCTGTGGAAGGGTGGTAAGGATGAAGAGGACGTGTTATGTGATATTAAAAATGAAGGACTGACGCAAGTTTTGGAGAGAAGATGGAAAGATGGCATTGTGTCCAACAATGTTTACCACTAATCCAGAACCGCTACATGGGTATGACCATTTTACCAAAGCACTTTATTTAAGTTTATAAAATGTACCACAATGGTTTCAACTACAGTAAGAACAGGGCAAGAGACGAGAATTCTAATAGCCTCGGTTAGAATTATAATGTATGAAATCTATATGTACTAAGTTACACTATGAAATCTGTAACAAGAATTCCTTTTTTCTGGTCCCCCTTTCAAAGGAATTGTGTGTCATTTTGAAAGGCTCCTCAGAGAGAACAACTTTGGCGTCCATATATTCTCCAGATAAATCCTGTCTTATCCCTTGCAAAAGATGCAAAATAAAAAACTAAAAAAATTGATTTAACAATGAAGTGCTTATTCAACAATTTGTTGGATCAGTTCATGATCCTATTGATTATTTTTCCACCCTCAAATCGCTAAGAAATAAATATATGGTGAGAAAGCCATTTGGACACTATTCCTGATCACTTAATAGACAACGTTTTCTGCCGGATTATTAATGAGCAAACCCAAGACTTACCTGGTCAGGTTTCATGCGAAATAATAATCAGATTCAGAGCCTTGTTAAACTGCCCACTCCGAACATAGGCTGCAATTGTTTGCATTCCATGAAAACACAATGCAGCGTCAAGCTAAAAATATCCATTTGCTTAAAAGTGAGTCGATTCATCCTGTCGAAATTCACCACCAGGAACTCGAACCTTTGATTCTTCAAAGCCACATCATAGTTGCATGAAGCATGTCCAACCGGACTTGAACTTGAGTCACCATCATGGCAATCACTCCACCTTACCACTAAATGTAGACAATGACCACTGTATGCAAACTTTCGTATGGTGTTGTCAGGTATCCTCCGTGCATTTTTCATACATCTGCATTGGTAAGAGGGACAATTCCCCCAAAAAAACATCCGACTCGACACCATTTCCAATAAATGTAACTTCTAATTTTCCTATGTAAGGCAAGAATGAACAGGCAATAGTCACACCGTCCACTTACATTCTGATAGTTTACATTTAACGAAGCAACTTCTAAGGCTGCGCCACGATACCCATCATGAGCATAGCTTCAAATCGCGGCATTCCGTGACAGCGCACTTCTCTGTGACATTTTGTCAAACAAGTTGCAGACATGGTCTATACTTCCACATTTTGCATGCATAGCTTCAAATCACGGCATTCCGTGACAGCGCACATCTTTGTGACATTTTGTCAAACACTTTGCAGACATGGTCTATACTTCCACATTTTGCATTCGTAGTTACAGAACTCTTCCCAGCATAAACCATCAATTCAAACCCATTTTACCTTATATATTCATACAAAGATTTACAATTTTAGAGAAGTTGTATTCAAAGCACGTTGTTTATTTAACACTGGAGATCTACATTATTAAAGGAGTGCTGAGAGATTTCTTTCGAAGAACTCCTTGAGTTGAACTATAATTGAATTCAACAATGGCGACATCTCGTCTCCGTCACTTCACCATAACCTAATAAACCATTTAACTCACAATCTCGGGTTAAGTTTTGATTTTGGTGAGCTCCCACTGTATACACTTTGTAAAATTCGACTCTATTGGGAGAAAACACACATTAATTTTTTTATTTACTAGCAATCGCAAGGAGTGCAATGTGAACACGGAAAGGCATTGAAGAATGACTTGTTGAGAGGGGTAGTTAAAAAGGAAGTGGAGTTTTGGTGGCCAATATAGATCATTTATCGATAATGAAACATGTTTAAGTGGAATGGTGGTTAAAAATAGGTTAGAAGGCATTGTCAAATTGTGTGCAAAGGTTTGAGGGGAAACCTGAACGAAGAATTTGATAACAATGAACAACGTAAAATGTGTTTGAAGACAAATTATCATACAATGTGAAAAATGTAGTAAGACATATTTAAAAGAAATTTGTAATGCAAGCCATGTGATGTGGAGTATAAAAGAAAAAACCTTGAAGTTTAAAGTGAGGAAAATATGCTCACAGAGTGGACTTATAGGTGGAGGAAAGAAAGGTTTTTTGTTTTATTTTTATTTTTTTGTAGAGTAAAGAAAATAAAGGAAATCTTACAACAAACATGAGTCTTAAATGGAATCCATGGAGCATGTAGGAAAATTTTAATGAAGAATGCAGGGGTGAAGAAAGGAAAGGTGGAAGGGATAAGTGCATGATGAAACAATGTAGGTGAATCGATGCGTTAATAATTGCAAGTGTATAGTTAGAGGGGATGGAGGAAGGGGATGGAATTGTTTCTTAAAAGGGAAGGGATTAGAAGAGAGAATTTAGGCATGCTTGATTTTTGCACTTGAAGTGGAGGGCAACAAGCCATTTTACAAAGACCACTTGAAAGAAAAAGGAGGTGAAATACGAAGATCTCTTAGGAGGGGACTTTGGAGAAAGAAGAGAACGTAAAATCCTTTCTTTCGATATGACCGTAGTTGAAAGTGGCATTATGCAAAGTAAGACCGAGAGACATGCAGATAGTTAATAACCAAGCCATTTTAATTTGCATTTTTCTATGATTCACACTTGAAATTGGCGACAACAAAATATGTAACGGGTTGTTTGGATCCCAACATGCCCTAATATATCTGTTGAATTTTCCAACAAAAAAGTATTGGATCGAGGCCCCATGGAATTTTCGTAAACAATGTCGACGATTATGCCAATGACACCATTTACAAGGCCATCCTCAACCCACAAATTAGTTGTAAGTATGAATTTTTATTTTATACAAATAATAATTTAGTGTTACAATTGATCATTATCAAGCTCCTCGAGTTAACCCGCTATTACTTTTTGCAATGGAAAGATCAAATGGAAGTTTCAATAGTTTCAACATATTGAGGTTGTGGAGGTCAACTTGGTGGTTGTTTTTGTAAATAAGCATCAACATCTCTTGGAATTCTAGAAAGCATATGGCGGCAGGTTTCAAAACGTTGTTCCACCTTTGATGCATACATCACAACGTATTTTAGAATTGCATGATGAGAATGCACGAGCTGACATTCAACGTTTGATTCTCCATATTCATATCATTGTCTAGTTTGGGATTTTCAACCTACAATCGTTTCTTGAAGGATGGTAATTAATTTTCACATTTTAAATATTAAAAGGTCAAGTGGAGGCAAGTCTCCCATGGGGAATTATACCGAAATCGGAGATGAGATTTTTTTTTCCACAAGCATGTGTTCAGAACATTTAGTGTGTCGTTGAACATGATCAAGTTGTTCTTCCAAGTCAATGAGTGAGAATAAGACATTATTTGTGTTGTGTCCAACAAGAAAGGATGTCTAAGTGTAAGCATATGTTTTATTTTCTTGCCTCATTACTTGTTCATGCATTGTGTTAAGTTTTCAAAACATGCTATTAACATTTCTATTCTAATGTTTAAGTGCCAAAAAGCATGAGTAAAAACATTAAATGGAAGAGAGGCCATAATTTTTTAATTGAGCTTTCATATTACATTACAAGTTGCAAAACATATAATATGTGGCTTCTGAACATTCTAAGAGTTATGTTCAAATAAGATAAGCAAAAAATATTCATAGTGCATTTATGAGGGGTCACAAACATATGTAACATATGATGTAAGAAATGTATGACGTAGAATTGATCATAGTAATATTTTTTAGGACCCATAGGTACATTGAGATCTAGCTGATTATAGTTATTGTTGGTGGTTGCTTTTATCAAATAACTATAAAAATTCTAACTATAAAATAGTTAATCTTGTAATTTTTCTCGATAAACCTTGGGTGAGGTTTTGGGGTTTTGGGTTTACCTATAACATGACATGTGATAAGTTTGATCCACATTCTTAAGATTTGGAAAAGGGGTTCACATTTAAATGTAATCCACATCATGGGTCACACTCTTACAAGTAGTTTCCATTACCATTAGACCAAAAATTCTTAGCCAACTCCATATTTTTTATCAAGTCAAAATTTTAAATCAAATTCAAATTCAAATTTAAATAAATACATATGTTTCAAGTTGGGGATTCTCTATGTTGATATGGATTCTCGTAAGAAGTCGGGAATTTTCTATGGGAAACATGGAAAATGAACTGCGGAGTAATTTAAGACTACAACTTTGGGGTTGTTAAAACTTGAAAGTTTTCAAATTTAGATTTTAGTTGTAGATTACAAGGGAAATGTATTCACAAACAAACTTTGCACACCATTCATTGGAAATGTTTAGATAACCATATGTGAGGTTTCATTAAATATTTTGGAAACAATATTGAAGTTGTGAGCTTTTAATGATTCAAAACATTTATATGAGACTTTGTTTGATAATTAAGATTCTGATTTAGTGGATTGTTTGTTTTGACAAATTAAAGAATGCATCATCAGTAGTATATTAGTAGTGCCATTTTTAGTTTTAACATTTCTTTGAAGTATATACTTTTCTCGAATGTGGAAAAAAACTTTAAAGTATATAAAATCTACAATGCATTTCATAATTGAGCATAAGAGAGTTAATGAGTACACATTTTTTATTGAGCTAGATTGGAAAGTATTAATAATTTCTTTAATGGGTATTTATCAACATGATTACGGAGATTTTTTTATCAATGACAACATATGTTTTCTTTTGAGTCTGAAGTTAGTTGTCCATACGACCGCATTGACTTTCGAAATATGGTATTAATATCTCTATTATAATCTTTAAGCACTAAAAATCATGAGTAAAAAATATTAAATTGAAGAGAGGCCATACATTCTTTTATTGATATTTCGTAACACATTACAAGTTGAAAAAGATAAAATGTGATTTCAAATATCCTAGGATTTGCATTTTTCATAGTTCATGACCTATTGACAACAAGTAAATGCATTTAACAACTGGAATACATAATGAAAGGAAATTTTATCTCAAATGTTGCAGTTGTAAGTGCCCTTTAGGTAGACTATAGACAGGAGAGGGAGATGGGGTGTTTGGGATAACCGACCATGTGAAATCTTGTTGATAACTTATGTGAATTAGTAATTCTTGTCAAATATCCATTTCGACACTCTCTATTTAAAATTGAGAATGAAGAATTCATGGCTTATGAAAAAAATTTACCTCTCATAATTCTTGTGTTAGATTTGCATCTTCTCATGAGCAAGAGAGACCATGATTACAAGCATTTGGAATCTCTAAAAAAGTGGATCTGTAAGCTATTTCAAGTGCTTAGAAATCCGATAAATGAAACCCATGTCACAAAAAATCAACAAATGAATCAAAACTTGTATTTTTTTGTTCAATGTCAAAGAAAGATTAAAGTAGAAGATTCTCTGAAAAAGGTGTTAAACCCAAAAATCCCCTCCATGGTTCAAAATCACTTTTTGTAATGGTTCATGACAATATTAAGATGACACACATGAGCTCGAAGATAGAGTGGTCATGAAAATCTAAACGAAAACGTGGACAAGGATGATTTCACCACTATGCGGACATTTATATGACCGAAGATGTGGACGATGGGATTTGAATAGGTTGTTAGAACCCCTAGGATTTCTAGGTGAGACAACACCTTTCAAAGTAATTATAGGGCTTTATTGAATTATTTAAAAATGTCGTGTTTTGGGTTATATAAAATGTTATAATTTTGAATAAGTGTACATTTGAATTAATCATCTTGGTTAGGAATTCAATCTTAAAGTCTTCATAAAGCTAACCTTAATCTTATCTCTACAATTCTCCATATCAAATTTCTAGAAGAATTTATATTAAACTAGATAGATACAAAAATAATCATCCTCACTAGTCAAACTACAAGCCCTCCACAATTTTTTTATCAAAGATGATATTTGTATGAGTTTACGATGGTCAAATAGGTCTTTCTCTAAAATACTTTAAAAACTATGCAATATTAGAAGCCTCTTTAAGAGAAGTTAGAAATTTATTATGTATTTTACAATATAGTTTTTCAAATATTTTAGATTATCTAATCAATGATATAACAATATATTTATTTGAAATAAAATAAAATTTGTACATGATTTTACACACACTATACACACATGTATACATGTATGTATGGGTGTGTGTATAACTATAGCATGTATATATGCATAATCAATTTTATTTTTACATTACATAAAATGATTTTAATGTGTGATCAAGTGAAAAGCATATTTGAAATACCCTCTAAATGAAGCTCCCATCATCCAATCTTACCCAAAATAACAAGCTATTAAACTATTATATGTGTAGGTGAGATTGATGACAAAATATGCATTGAATAACTTCAAATAATGAATCCCAAGCTTGTTGGTTTTCCTTTATGAATACATGTGGTAAAAATTTGAGACAAATACGAATGTAAAAATGATATCCTCTTGGAAAATTCTCTCCACCATTGTTTGTTCAATTAATTAAAAAAACAAATTTAATAGAGCCATTACAAATACACTTGGGTTAACTTTCCCGATAAGTAAAAGACTAATGATATGACCTACAAATCCTAAATGAAATAAATTCAACTAAAGATGACTAAAAATAGACTCAAGATGACAAGTATCATCCAATAATTTAATAAATAGTCAACATGGAAGAAACAATTATTAGTTTAAGTAACACATGTATATTTTATATTTTATACTAGCTAATTTTGGTGTCTATATTTCCCCATTTAAGTCTCAGTAATTTTAAATTGTATGATTAAAGGAAAACCATACCTTAGTGTGCAAAAAACTTTGTCTTCACTTAAGGCAAAGTGGCTTTGTGATGTGTTGATGTTGACTTACTTTTGATAAAACCTACATCATCCTAAATGTAGCTAATATAGACAACAAAAACTAAACATTAACTCAAAATATAGAAAATGGTTATAACTTTGAACTTCACAAAAAAGAGAAAAGAAAAGTAAAACATGGAAGAAATACACATGTTCCCATCATTTCATGGAGGGAAGAGCTCCCATTCTTTCAATGCCTTGACAAATTTAATTGTTTTTAAAGATGTTGGAGGATTAGGGTGATCAATACTAGGTTTATGTCAAAGGAGACACTAGAGTGTTGAGTACACCACAACTATCATCATCTATCTAAATCATCCCTCCACCACTTCCACAAGGCTCAAATATTCATAACTACACTTAGGTTGAATCCATATGATAACCATGTAGGGAGAGAGAAATGAGTACAAATCACCATCTACCGAGCTTAAGGTGTCTGTGAAAAAATATATGCATGACATTCATTATGAACAAGTGCATCATACATACCAAATGAAAAAAAAGTGGGTTTTCAGCCAATATAAGACTCCACTTCCTATCTCATACTCTTGGTCAGTGATAAGTCAATGGTACACATTTCCTCACTCCAACATACACCTTTTATCCATTTCCGTAGGGTCGGTTAGTGTAGGGTTCACAACATAACACATAAGTACATCACTAACACAATGATGATTCACACACATTAACCATAGCGTCTTACACA
The DNA here is from genome assembly GCA_018340775.1 of Taxus wallichiana var. yunnanensis. NCBI lineage: Eukaryota > Viridiplantae > Streptophyta > Pinopsida > Cupressales > Taxaceae > Taxus > Taxus wallichiana. Next base: position 131,665,931 of record CM031241.1, read on the forward strand.
TGTTATATATATAGGGTATAACACAATCATTACTTTCATGGGTTATGATGCATAATATTACAACATAATGCACCTAAAGTGCAATAACGTATTCTTAATAGGGTTCATACACTCCCCATATGCCCCTAAATCACTACATGAATCATCACATATTACAAAAATTATACATATGAGGAACATAATGTTTAACATTACAACATATATTCAATTGTAATTACAACATGGTGACACACACAATTCATCACAACATGGTGACGACATCACGATACAATCCAATTCACTATACACCAATTTTGTCATGCAACAGATCAATACACCTTCATATCACATAATGCCAAAATGTTCCAACACTCCGTAATCCACAATAACATGATTTTCACACAAAACAAGGTGGTACATCACACGTGAACTCTTCATAGAATCCACGAAAAGGAGAGCGAATACTCTCATCACAAGCACATCAACATGATAAAAAATACACACTAAGTGACATGCACAACATGTGCATTCATAATATCACAATTACAACGTTGTTCACATTACAACATATATCACATTACTCTTCACATATCCACCACCACCATGCAAAATCAGACACTTCTCCAATTTTACTAATAGAGGTTGGACAACATGAACCTCGCTCTAATACCAAATGTAACATCCACATTTTACACACATAAATACAACAAGAAAATACTAGAATAAATTTTATTAATTACATTGCTCACTACACAACACTAAAGGGCTCCAAGTAGAGAAACTCAACAACGCATAAGAAACTTACATAAACATGAACCCACTCATACAATAGGATAACATAGGGTACCCATCAATGTCATACTCAAAGACATAAACTAGGACAATGACCCAATTACAATAAGAAACGTTGGGTAGGCATACTCCATGACATGGCCTTTTTATGGTTTACATATTCATTAAATTTAGGTTTCCATTGTATGACCTTATATTTTTCAAGAGAATTAAACACATAAGGTTTAAAATTTCCTACTTTACAATCTTCAATTACTTTACTTTGCAGAGGCAATAGTCTTTAAAGGAGAATGCACGATTGATTCCTTTATCGAATCCCATTAATTATCCATAGATCATTTGTTAATTAAAGTCAATTTTAAGAACTATGAGTCTCCCAATAACTCGTTCTTACATTAAAGGTTTTTTTCTCATGCTATGGTTGTTTTAGTTCCAAATTTAGTTTGAGTCAATTTAGCATTTACATGTCATAATTTTTATTTTATTTTTATTTTTAGTGGACTCTATATTGGCTCAAATGCCTAGTCCCACCAAGAACAATTTGTATCCATTATTAACAAAAATCAATGCTTAAATCAACCATAAGGACTTCAAGTGAAATTTTGTTCCTAAACCATTATCACATATACTCTTTTTTTTTTTTTTTTCATCTCGTTTACATTGTTTCTTAGGTCTCTTATTGGTGTCACTTTATAACAAAAAGGAGTTACAAAAGTACTTGTCTAACATCTTGAAGAAGTACATGATTGGAAGCATTATAACTACACACGAACCACAAGTGATTTGTTTTCAAGGTAAGATCCCATGTTTCCACATTTCACAATTCCACATGTGAAATTTATTTTATTCTTAATGTCATAAAAGGGCATAACAAGGGATTATGGGACCAAGTTTTCAGTTTCCTAGTTTCTCTTAAGTCAACATCTTTCAAATCAATTTCATTTGCAAAGAGTTACTTACAATTTTCTACCCACAAGTTAACCTCCTAATCAACTGAGGTTTAGTTTAATTCCAATATGCACTCAGGCTCTATGCCCTATTATAGATTAGATTAAGGTGTGAAAACATATTTACCCTATAAATCCTCCATAAAAGACCAAGGCACTATATTGTCACTAGCCAAGGTAACACATTTAGCTGTGAGGAACTAAAGAGATCATTAACAAGAGTTTAAGTCATAGTACAACTATTTCACTAGCTCCATTTGTGTCATCTAGATCCCACAAGGAATTCATTCGATGATGAAGTTAATTTCTAGATCTAACTTTGTAAGACTTGTAGTCCACTAGGATACTAAGGAAGTGTTAGTTCTACTTACTTAAAGTATAGTGGTTAACCATGTCGTTCCCGTAACTAATCGTCACTAGTTTATTGTCTTGAAGATGTGATTACTAAACATACCGACTATGATGATAAACTCAATCTTGGGATCTTATTTACCTAAACTAGGAGGTGTCATCGAGTGCAAAGTTTAAGTTCATTCTATGGTTTCAATTTCTTCGCAAGACTAAGAAAGAATCATCATAATTTTAGGGTAGATATGCACTAGTTTTTAAACTAATAGGGATCTTATTTGCCTATTAGTGTCATCGTGGTTAATTTCTTCTGCTATTTCTTTATTACACCTTCAAGGTAAAGAATACAACACACCAATTATTTAATCGACTATTGCACACTAGAAAGGCACTACAAGATATTAAATTCAAATTCATTTAACACACACACACACACATATCAAACCTTTTTACCATATGTAAATCTGAATTAAAATTGCACCTATGATTAAATGCACATTTCCCAAGGCATCCCTAAAACTAACATCTCATACATATTACCAAATTTCAAATATAAATTTTCTGTAACATGACAATACATTATACATATATACATTCTACAATGACCTATATAAATTACAATAATAAACAATGAATTACACCACGCCTTTTCGCCATCTTTCTTGCATCCTGCAAAACCATGTGAGCATGAAATCAACGATAAATCGCTGGCATGGCATCCACCTAGATCTAGCATAATTAATATTTTTAGTTTCCATTTACATAATAATAATAATTTTCATTCGAAAGGAGAGGGTTAGAGACATATATTGATTTCATTTCATTTCACTTTATTTCTTAACCAAGGAGAGAGAAAGAGATAGGGAAAAGAGAGAAAACACTATTTTTCAAAAAGTTCAATTTCACACAAGTCACATGATAGAGTTTCAAAAGTTATTTACAAGTGTCAAAAAGTTTCCATGATGGTTTGGTAACTTGACTGGGTCCTACAACTTTCTTTTTACATTTTCCTGCTAGTTGCAAAAATGTTAAATTTAGGCTCGGAGGATAAGAAACCACTTTCAAACGTTGTCTTCCAATGAGAAAACACACCAAAAGTAAATTTCTACGTGTCCTCCTATAAACCAATAATTCACAAGAACTGGTAGAATTCAGAGTTGAGGAACGGTTTATAATAGGCAACAAGTTTTCTGAGGCCATCGATCGTAATTGGCCTAGATGCAAACGATCAAAAGTTAGCTCGAGGGCTCATAAAAACCACATCCAAAAAGTATCATTCGATGGAAGAAAATGCAACGATAAATTTCCTACAAGTTCCCTATATATGGAGAATTTTTCAGAGTCGACAGGATCGAGAAATGGAAAATGGGTTTCAAATGGTGATGGGTTTTCTGAGCCACCGGTCGTAATTGGTCTATTTAACCTAGTCAAAACTACGTCTCAAGGCCTACAAAATTCCTTTTCCAAACTAACCAGAATATGATTTTCCCAAACTAAAGGTTCCAAGAAATTTTCTAGTAAAAATACTAGAGATTTATGAAAATGCGACAAGCATTTCATTTTTAGGGACTAAACGGTGGGACAAAACATAACCCAACTTTTCACTTTTAACTCTTTGCTTAAAATAACAAAATGGAGTAACATGTATCCTAGAGAAGCAAAAAAATATAAAGAAAATAGTCAAATGGGGTCGAGCTAATGCTTGATGCAACTCTCTACATAACAAGGAACACATATGATGCTTGACATCTCTTTTACGGGGCTCAGAGTGTTGTTTTGCGAGTCTTGGAAATTGCATTTTTCTAACTTTGCAAGGTAGGAAAATGGATTGTTTGATTTGACGACATCATCTAACTCTTACCAATACCACTAGATATGAGCACCTAATTTGGATATTCTAGTATCATCGTATAAGGTTATGGTAGCAACCATAGTTAATGTTTAAATTGTAAATCGGTTTCAAAAATTACAAGGTGGAATTTTATTTCCTTACACTATTTAAATTTGGTTACATATCCATTTGTAATATTATCCAGTGGTTTAATGTTTCTATTATATTATAAATGAAGAACCAAATTATGAAAATTATGAAAGAAAAAGGTAAGGAGACCATGCCAAGAAGCAACAAGTTGGCCAAAGTGGCTAAAAAAACACAATGCACACAAGCTACAATGGTAAGAAATGGTTGTTTAGCTTGGAAAGTCAAACTCCTCTCACGAAAGAAGTGAATATAGGTATCAAATTTGATACTAGGAGGATCCCACTCTTATTTCATTACTACACCATTTCCCTCTCTCCAAGGCTTAACCCAAACTGCCAACCATCCGACGATGAAGCCAAATTTACAACCCTACACACATAATGATAAATTTTTGGGCTTGTTTCTATAATAGGAACTCATGTCGACAAGATATTGATGTCTCTTACAAAAAAACTCATAATAGACATTCCCCAATATGTGCATTGAAAACATAATAAAACCAAATAACAAAGCTTACACAAATCAAGGTCTGTTGCAAGAGACCCAATTTCTTTGGGCTTCAGGTGAATGCTTCCACATTTTGCATACAAGTATTTCATGGGGGTTGCACTACAACATCTAAAAATATTCCTCTATCCTTTATGCTTTCATTGATATCCATACCCTATTCCAAAGATCCCATTTTAACACAGGCTGGGAGGATGCTTGCAAAGGTTGTGGAGATTTTATTTACACCTGTCAATTGCATTTGCTGGAAATTTTCTAAGCCATTAAAAAAACCATTTTGTGCATATCCTGTAGCCATTCCAGTCTATGAGGCCACATTTCTTTTAGACATTTTATCAAAAATTCACATGCCAAGTGCATGCTTCAATACTTGCTTGCATATCTAACAAGCACTTGTAACCACAACATCTGACAAAAATACCCTTTCCCTTTTCTGCGATCGATATCCACATCATGTTCCATAGCTCTTATTTTGGCACCAACAAAGGGCTTCACATGGAGGAAGGGTTAAAGATACAGTTATTGCAGAGCCACATGTGGAGCAGCGGGATAGGGAACTTTCAAAGTCTCAAAATAAAAGGGAAAAAGTAGAATAATGAAGTGGTAGATGTCATCTACCCAAAGGATGGCATTGGAATGGCTACACTACATGAGGAACAGGTGCTCATGAGTAGAAGAAGTAAAGATAATAAATCAAGACATTACACATGCATGAAACACCTCCTAATCCTTAATATTTTCCTTATTCTTGTGTTCCATTTGCATACTGAGCCATACAAATCCAAACTAAAGCATTCACATAGCAAAAAATCTTCCTCTATCTTGCTCAGAGCATGCAGAAATAGCTTTTGTAAATTTCAAGTTGTTGAATACCAGAGGGAAACTAGAGTTATCTATAATGGCAATGGAAATAACAGTTTTCACATTGAATACTACCAGCTTGAAGTAGGTTGAGTATGAATTTAACAACACACAGATGTCTTCGTTCATTCAGGAAACTAGTTGACAGAATAATTTCTTCTTCCACTGCATACAAAAAAACCAAGTCAGAGTCAAGGAATACATTTTCTCTCAGAGACAATTGAAACCAATTTCAAAAGTAGATAAAAATCTAATTCAATCAGTTTATGAATAGGTAAGCTAAGGATTTATTTTGCACAAGGATTTATCTCTGCATGCAAGACCTATTCAACCCATAATGATTTGGTTTTGGACAACTGTTAGAGAGAGGTCTATTTGGCACAGTTCCACGCATCCTTCTGTTTATTTAAATATGATTTTTTAGAACTCTAATCTTGTTACACTATCCAATTACTAATACATTCAAAAAATTTACTTGGGTCCCATCATGGTCATTATAATACCCACTTTTTTCTTCTTTCTTGTAATAAAACAAAAACAAAAAAAAAAAAAATGAAATAGATTAAAAAAAAGAGTTAATGATAAAATAAAATAGAATGGCGGTGGAAGAAATTTAATAAGATTAGGTGTGTTAGAGACATGAGGGGGACGCGTATGTCAGGAGGTGCAGCCCTTTTGTCGGCATTGGCATCCTCAATGAACTGTAGACATGTCACTTTCTTTGCATTTAATACAAGCGCATTACTTGATGCCCAAGAAAAAAAAAACCACGCTGAGAACCAAGTAACATTGCAAATTTAGTGGTATTGGATAGTTGCAGTAATAATGGAATACAGGATATATGGGTTCCTCATGAGACAACAATGCAAAAATAGGTCTCCAACTTGATCATTTTACATCTTCATGTGCATTTCCCTACCTACGACCAAAATAAAAGATCTGGAGCATAGCATGGGCGATCACCATTGTCTATTGAGATCGGTCAACATGGTCACTTTTCTAGGCTATACATTCACCTGGGTCATCACTCTTTCTTGTTGGATTGGCGTACTCAACTGGGAATTTTGTGGCTATTTTTGCTTATCAAATTTGTATTGGAGTCTCGATTTACAAGGGAAAGTTGTAATTTTATTTGGGTTCATAGTGTTCGCCATGTCTTTTATGTGGCTCATCTCCCATTTTCAACTACGGCTCCAAGGTTCATGCATTTATTCAGAAATTTGTGTTTAAGTCAACCGCTTTATTCACCAAATGGAGTTTTGTATTTTGTGGTTGAACCAAATAACCATTCCCGACCTATGCCAAAATCTGAATTATGGAACAGCTGTATGGGTGTTTTGTAAAGTATACAAGATAGAGGAATTTTATCAAATGTGGTATTGCAAGTTCCTCAGCAACATGGATGATTAAACCGGAAATTGTGTCTACAATTTCTAATAGACCAAAATTCCTTGCAGAGCTATGAATCTATGAAATGTATGCTCTTAGATTTTGTCTATGTCAAAATGTGATGTTTAGGATTGTGTTGGGAGCCTCTTTTAGCTCGCCCCTTTACTTGATGTGGTTACCCTAGGATTTGCAGTGGAAGGTATTGCCATTATGGATGCCTAGCTGGATGCGTGATCTATCTAACAAATGCCTCGGGAGATGTGGTCATATGGAATATACCCAAACATGTAAGATTATTCTTTTGTATTAGACAGAAAAGTTTGTAGTTTCAATGGAGGGATTTTTAGTATTTGCATGACCAAATCTTGTTGTATTGTGCCTACAATAAGACTATTTGCGGGTGTGTATGGATTTCTTAGTCATGTCACTATCTTGAGGGAGTTGCAAACTTTATTGTCCAACACCATTTAAACATGTGGTTTTATTGTTGGTTCGGTGCAAAATGGGTTCGTTGGAAAATATTTAGAGGTTTTCAAGTAAATGTGAAAAGGTGGAATTGTGGATGCACGTGAATCGCTACACAAAATGCCTAAAGGAGTTTTGGGGTCTCATGAAATGCTGGTGAACCTACGTGGGGGCCTCTTTCACCGTGTCATTCATGGACAAGCATGGTCTCCTTTCCTTTTTATTTCATAATTTTTGTAATTTTGTCCTTCATTTGCAATATAATAGAATCATTAAACCACTAGATAATCTTACAAATGGATATGTAACCAAATTTAAATAGTGTAAGGAAATAAAATTTCCACCTTGTAATTTTTGAAGCCAATTTACAATTTAAACCTTAATTGTGGTCACTACCATAACCTTATACGATGATACTAGAATATCCAAATTAGATGCTCATATCTAGTGGTATTGGCGAGAGTTAGATGACATCGTTAAATCAAGAAAGCCATTTTCCTAGCTTGTAAAGTTTAAAAAAAAATGCAATGTCCAAGACTCACAAAACAACACTCTGAGCCCCGTAAAAGGGATGTCAAGTGTCGTATGTGTTCCTTGTTATGTAGAGAATCATGTGAAGCATTAACCTAACCCCGTTTGCGTTATCTTTGTCGCTTCTCTAGTATCCCTATTACTCCATTTTGTACTTTTAAGGAACGGTTAAAATAAAAATATGGTTTTCATTTTGACCCACCGTTTGGTCCCTGAACAATGAAATGTTTGTCTACCTTGGAAAACCCCTAATATTTTTACTAAAAAATAACCTAGAATGCTCGGTTTAGGAAAATCACATTTCTGGTTAGTTTGGAAAAGGAATTTTATAGGCCTCCGGTCATAGTTTTGAATTGGTCGAACTAGACCAATTTTAACCAAAGGGGCTCCGAAAAACCCATCGCCGTTTCTAACCCATTTTCTTTGGTTCTCGATCCCCATCATTTCTAACGATTTTCCCCATATATAGGGAACTTGTAGGAAATTTTATCGTTGCATGTTTTCTATTGAACACTAGTTTTGGATGAGTTTTATGAGCCCTCGATATGACTTTTGATCGCTTACAACTAGGTCAATTACGATTGATGGCCTCGAAAAACCGACCGCCAATCGTAAATTGTTTACCAATTATGAATCTTATCAGTTCTTATGATTTATTGGTGTATAGGAGGACACATATAAAATTACTCGTGGTATGTTTGCTCTCCGGAAGACAACGTTGAAAGTTGTTTCTTAGCCTCTGAGCAGTCTAAACCGAATGTTTTTGCAGCTAGGAGGAAAACGTAAAAATGAAAGTTTAGGACCCTCAGGTTGCCAAACCACCATGGAAACTTTTTGACACATGTAAATAACTAGTTTAAAACTCTAGAGTGTGACTTGTTGTGTGAAATGGAACTTTCACATAATGTTGTTTCTCTCTCTTTCCTTTCTCTTTCTCTCTCCTTGGTTATGAAATGAAGTGAAATGAATACATGTTTCTAAACCTTTTCTTTCAAATGAAAATTATTATTATTATTATATGTAAATGGGAAACTAAAGACATTAATTATGTTAGATTAGGGTGGATTCCATGCTAGCGATTTATCGTTGATTTCATGCTCACATGGTTTTGCAGGATGCAAGAAAGATGGCAAAAAGGTGATGTGTAATTCATTATTATTATTGTAATTTATATAGGTCATTGTAAAATGAATATATGTATAATGTAGTCTCATGTTACAGAAAATTTATATTTGAAATTTTCTAATATGTATGAGATGCTAGTTTTAGGGATATCTTAGGAAATGTGCATTTAATCATAGGTTCAATTTGATTCATAGTTACGTATGGTAAAAAGGTTTGATATATATATAGTAAATGAATTTGAATTTAATATCTTGTAGTTCATTTTAGTGTGTTCATAAACGATTGATTAATTAATTGTGTTGTATTCTTACCTTGTAAATGTAATAAAGAGATTTAATCAAAACACTCAACCCTAGTATAAGATTCATGCATAACATGTCTTCATGTGTGATCCTTCTTACCATAGAAGAAATTAAAACCGTAGAATGAACTTAAACTTTGCACTCAATGGAACCTCCTAGTTTAGGTAAATAAAACCCTAGTTTGAGTTTACCATCATAGTCATTATGTTTAGTGACATTGTCATGAACCCATATTTTAGGAACAACATGGTCCAACTTTATCTAGAGTATGTGGTTTCCTTCTAGGTTTGGTAACCATGAGGAGAATGTCTTCTCTTCAGGTCCGACACTGTGTTGAGTGGTGAAGACCACCTTGGAAGTCACCTTAAGAGTCCTTGTTTGAAGCAATGACTATGCGGTGTAACCTTACCATTTATGGAGTAAGTAGAGCTATTAATCCCTTAGTATCCTAGTGGAGTACCAAGTATTACAAAGTTTTATCTAGAATTTAAATTCATCATCAAATGAATTCCTTGTGGGATCAGATGACAATGGAGCTAGTGAGATAGTTGTACTATGACTTAGACTCTTGTTAATGATATCTTTAGATCCTCATAGCTAAATATGTTACCTTGGCTAATGAAAATATAGTGCCTTGGTATTTTACAAAGGATTTATAGGGTAAATATTTTTCTACACCTTAATCTGATCTATAATAGGCGTAGATCCCAGTGGAAATTGAATTAAACAAAACCTTAGTTTATTAGAGGTTAAATCATGGCAAGAAAATGGTAAGTTACTCTTGTAATGAAATTGATTAGTGAAAATATGTTTATTTTGTTTACAGAATGTGATAAAATGATGCGGAATCTGAGACCATAGTGCCTTGTTATGTAAGAGTTTTGACATATAAGAATAAAAAAGAAATTTCACATGTTGAGGTTCAGAAAATGTAGAAAATCCTTATCTTACCTTGAACACAAATTTACTTATGTTAAAAGAATATGAATTTCCTAATTCTTCCAATCATTTGAGAAAACAAAAGATATACTTCTTCAAGATGTTAGAAAATTCTTCAGAACTCTTCATGTTATAAAACTGATGCCAATAAAGAGACCAAGAAACAATGTAATGAAATGAGTAAATCATATAAGAGTATAAATGTGAGAATGGTTAGGAATAATTTCACTCTTGAAGTCCTTATGGTTGATTTAAGCTTGAATTTTTCGTTAAGAATGGATATAAATTGTTCTTGGTGGGACTAGGCATTTGAGCCAATATAGAGTCCACTAAAAATAAAATAAAATAAATTATGTCATGTAAATGCTTAATTGAATCAAACTAAATTTGGAACTAAAAAACCATAGTACGAAAAACAATTGTGCTTCTAATGGAAGGAAGTTTATAGGAAAGGGAAACTTGAACCTTCACCTCCTTTGATGTGTATTATTTTCCTCGACAACTTATGGTTGGTCCCCTTACATAATGAGGGTAAAATTAAATGTCAACTAAAAATATTTTGAGAAACAAACCTTTAGCATAAGAATGAGAGAATTAGGAACTTTGTATGTAATTTGAAATATGGAAAATAATTATGTAAGTTATGGAGATTGTCATAAGGATAAAGAGCAAACTTAAATGGTCGAACTATAAGTTGAATGTGAAATGAATTTAAGAATCTGTAGGTGGAAAAGGGAGAAAATTATCCTTACATAATAATATTCTTGGAATGTTAATCGTAACTAAGATGTAATCATGGTAATGATGTGTGTGGGCTTGCCAATCCTTGAGTCCCTTTTCTTTTGTTGGGTCATTGCTAGCATTCGTTCATTGGGTAAAAGTGTGGCATCGACATGTATATGGTGTTTTCATGTGTCTATGTGAGTCGATGACTTATGTAAGTGTACTATGTGTTGTCAGTTTTGTTACTTTGGAGCCTTGTGGTGTTGTGTAGTGAGAAATGTAAGTCAAAAAAATTATCCTAGTATTTTATTGTTGTATTTGTGTGTGTAAAATGTGGGCATTACATTTGGTATCAGAGTGAGGTTCATGCTCTCAAACCTTTGGGGAAGATTTGAGTTGTGATGGTGTTGCATGATGGTGGTGGATATTGAAGAGTAATGTGATATAAGCATGATGTGAACTATGTCGTAATTGTGAAATTGTGAATGCACATGTTGTGTATGTCACTTAGTGCATATTTTTTTATCATGTTGATGTGCTTGTGATGAGAGTATTCTCTCTCCTTTTCATGGATTCTATGAAGATTTCACGTGTGATGTACCACCTTATTATGTGTGAAAATAATGTTATTGTGGATTGTGAAGTGTTGGAGCATTTTGGTCATTATGTGATATGAAGGTGTGTTTAATGTAATTGCATGACAAAATTAGTGTAAAGTGAATTAGATTCTATCATGATGTCGTCACCATGTTGTGATGAATTATGCACATCACCATGTTATATTGCAATTGACTATATGTTGTAATGTTAGACATTATGTTCCTCATACGTATAATTCATGTAATATGTGATGGTTCATGTCATGATTTAGGGGCATATGGTGAGCGTATGATCCCTATTATATAGTGATTGCACTTTAGGTGCAGTATGTGGTAATGTGATGTATTGTAACCCATGAAAGTAATGATTTTGTTATACCCTATATATATATATGTGTAAGATGCTATGGTTAATTTGCGTGAATCACCATTGTGTTAGTGATGTAGTTATGTGTTATGTTGTGGACCCTACACTAACCGAACCCTAAGGGAAATTGGTAAAAGGTGTATGTTTGGAGTGAGGAAATGTGTACCATTGACCATTCACTCGAGCCAAGTATGAGATAGGAAGTGGAGCCTTACATAGGCTGAAAACCCACTTTTGTTCATTTGGTATGTGTGGCACTTGCTCAACGGATGTCATACATATTGTGTTTTGTGGAAACACCTTAGGCTCAGTAGATGGCGACTTTTACTCCTTTCTCTCTCCCGATATGGTTATCATATGGATTCAACCTATGTGATTTTGACTATGTTGAGCCTTGTCAAGTGGTGGCGGATGATTTAGATAGAGATGATGATAGTTGTATTATTGATATGATATTTTACGAGCTGAGGCTCGATGTTTCTGAGTTCCAAAGCAACTCGTTGAGTACCCTTGGTGGTTGTATAAGGCCACATAGTTATCGTAATGTGTTATTCCTATACATGTATTTTATTCAGTAAATCGAACACTTTCCCTTTTCTTGCTAGAACCAATAGTTTTCTTGACTGACATGTTCTTATATTTTGGGCATTTATTTGGTTGTTGCACTAACATTCAGATTTTGCACTAACCATGGCTAATTAGCCATTTTATTTTCTCAGTTTTAAATTGTGTATCAAGTTTAAAATTTTATAGCCTAGCCCAAGGCTTGGGATTGTTGCCACTTGGCATTTGATATGGATTTTTATGTTGGTTCTAATGTCGTAATGTGTTGGAATAGGGTCATGGATTCACCATGAGTGGTGGAACCTATGACCCACTTTTTGTATATGGGGGTATGCCCCAAGGAGTTACAGATAACTAGTGGGTTGTTGAACCACGAGTTATTATGTCACTTGGGTTAGAGGTATCTGACTCTATGTGCCTAGGGCCATAGGGTGACTGACCTCTTTTGGGAGCGAAAAGGAAAATTTATATTTATTTTATTACTTGAGAGAGGCATAAGAGACACTCGAGGGAGGCATAAGAGACACTTAAGGGAGGCATAAGAGACTTGAGGGAGGCATATAGAGATACTGTGAGGGAGGCATACGATACTTGAGGGAGGCATAAGGCACTTGAGGGAGGCATAAGAGACACTTGAGGAGGCATAGGAGACACTTGAGGGACGCATGAAGAGACTTGAGGGAGGCATAAGAAAGACTTGAGGGAGACATAAGAGAATGAGGGAGGAATAAGAGACTTTAGGAGACATAAAGAAACTTATATGTGTGTGTGATTAGTGCACTTGAAGTTTTATTTCTATTTTTGATTCTTTGGGAGGCATATGTAGTTGGTGATGCTTTGGGAGGTATATGGAGTGTTTTTGTGATGTTTTTGGGAGGTGTATGTGTTAGGTGTTATGATTCATGTGTACCCTTGTGAGTCCATTTTGTTTTGTGATGTTGAGGATTAATTATCCTCATTGTTGAGTATGATGTTGTTTCCATATTGACCATATATAGCTATAGTTATGGTTTTGAGTTACGTGAAACCCCGTATGTGTACATGTTAGGAATTCTATGTTGGTGTAGTAGTCTTCTTATGTTACTAGTAGCTTTGTGTCGAAACACGTGTGATAAGTATTGTGTTTTTTGAGGGCTATGTATGTTCCTTCCATGGGTTAGTTGAGTTCTTGTGATGTGATACAGTCATGGAAGTATGTAGAAATATGTCTTGTGAACTATTAGTGTTGTGTTTGTCCTTGATGTGGTAATGTGATGTCATTTTTGTTGGGTACCCACAAACATAAGACAACTAAAATCCTAAACAATGAAATACTAAGAGTTGAGATTAATAAATACTTAAAAGGAAAAGACTAAATAAGTAATAAAGTAAAAGAGAACTATCAATCTTCACAGAACATTAAAATTTAAGATATTTCCAATTTATGTTGCTTCCTTGTGGTCGTGTTGTATCGACCAATTGTTTTGTTAAACGACATGTGTCATTATTGAATTTTTTTTTATTTTATTACATATCCTTTGAAATTTAGTGTTGTGTCACATCGAGGACGATGCTTTTATAAGGGAAGGGGGATGTAATACCCACTTTTTCTTCTTTCTTGTAATAAAAAAAAATTTGAAATAGATAAAAAAATTAGTGATAAAACAAAAGAGAATGGCGGTGGAAGAAATTTAATAAGATTAGGTGTGTTAGAGACATGAGGGGGGATGCATATGTCGAGGAGGTGCGCAGCCCTTTTTTCGTTAAGGCATCCTTAATGAACTACAAATGACATGTCACTTTCTTTTCATTTAATACAAGCGCATTACTTGATGCCCAAGAAAACAAAACAAAAAAACACACGCTTTCGAGAACCATGTAGCATTTCAAATTTAGCGGTATTGATAAATACAAATAATAATAAAATACAAGATATACGGGTTCTAATGAGACAAAAATGCAACAAACAGGTCTCCAACTTGATCATTTTACATCTTCATGTGCACTTCCTACCTATGACCAAAATAAAATATCAGCATAGAAAGATGGGCGTCAAATTGTTTATTGAGATCGAATGACATGGTCAATTTTTTAGGCTATACGTTCATCTAAGTCATCAATATTTCATTTGTTGAAATAATGGCGTACTCTGTGGGAAATTTTTGGCTATTTTTAATTATCAAATCTGCATTTGAGTCTCTGGTTTACATGGGAAAGTTGTGATTTGATTTGGGTTCACAAAGATGTTCGCGATGTCTTCGATGTGGCTCATTTCCCATTTTCACTATGGCTCCAAGGTTCATGCATGTATTCGGCCTTTTGTGTTTAACTCAACCATTTTATTCACCAAATGGAGTTTTGTATTTTGTGGTTGAACCAAATAACCATTCCCGACCTATGCCAAAATATGAGTTATGGAACAGTGTATGGGCGTCCTGCAAAGTATAAAAGATAGAGGAATTTTATCAGATGTGGTATTGCAAGTTCCCTAGCTAACATGGATGAGTAAACTGGGAGCTTGTGTCCGCCATTTCTAATAGACCAAAATGCCTTGCAGAGCTGTGAATCTATGAAATTCCTTGTCATTAAGGGATTTTTGTTGATTGTTAGATGAGAATATTTTTTTTGAAACCTTCAAGCAATGATTTTGCAAACATTAAAGTTTAATGATAACATTCCTGCCCGCATACTCTTAGCTTGTGTCTGTGTCAAATGGGATCTTTAGGATTGTGTTGGGAGCCTCTTTTAGCTCACCCCTTTGCTTGATGTGGTTACCCTGGGATTTGCAGTGGAAGGTATTGCCATTATGGATGCCTAGTTGGATGCGTGATCTATCTAACAAATGCCTCAAGAGATGTGGTCATATGGAATATACCCGAGCATGTAAGATTATTCCTTTGTATTAATGATGGTATGAAGGCATAGCTTCAATGGAGGGATTTCTAGTATTTGCATGACCAACTCTTGTTGTATTGTGCCTACAATAAGACTGTTTGCGGGTATGTATGGATTTCTTAGTCATGTTGGCTATCTTGAGGGAGCTCCAAACTTTATTGTCAAACACCATTTAAACATGTGGTTTTATTGTTGGTTCTGTGCAAAATGGGTTCGTTGGAAAAGATTTAGAGGTTTTCAAGTAAATATGAAATGGTGGAATTGTGGATGCACGCGAATCACTGATGACGTAATACCTTAAAGAGTTTTGGAGTCTCATGAAATGTTGGTGGACCCGCGTGGGGGCCTTTTTCACCGCATCATTCATGGATAGACATGGTATAATTGTTGTTTTATTTCATAATTTTTGTAATTTTGTCCTTTCATTTGCAATATAATAGAATCATTAAACCACTAGATAATCTTAAAATTGATATGTAACCAAATTTAAATAATGTAAGGAAATAAAATTTCCACCTTGTAATTTTGAAGCCAATTTACAACTTAAACCTTAACCGTGGTCGCTACCATAACCTTATACGATGATATGATCTAGAATATCTGAATTAGATGCTCGTATCTGCTACAAGTGGTATTGGGTATTGAGAGTTAGATGATGTCGTTAAATCAAACAACCCATTTTCCTAGCTTAAAAGTTTTTAAAAAATGCAATTTCAAGACTCATAAAACAACACCTCTCAAAACTTTCCGTAAAGGGATATCAAGTGTTGTATGTGTTCCTTTTATGTAGAGAATCATGTTAAGCATTAGGATCACCCCTAATTTTTTGCTATCTTTGTCACTTCTCTAGTAGCCATGTTACTCCATTTTGTACTTTTAAGGAGCGGTTAAAACTAAAAAGATGGTTTCATTTTGACCCACCATTTGGTCCCTGAACCATGAAATGTTTATCTCGCCTTGGCAAACCTCTAGTATTTTTACTAAAAAATTACCTGAACCTTCGGTTTGGGAAAATCACATTTCTAGTTAGTTTGGAAAAGGCATTTTTAGGCCTTTGGTCGTAGTTTTGAATTGGTCAAACTGGACAAATTACAATAAGTGGCTCCGTAAAACCCATCGCCATTTGAAACCCATTTTTGGTTCTCGATCCCGTCATCTCGACGAATTTTTCCCATATATAGGGGAACTTGTAGGAAATTTTCTCGTTGCATGTGTGTCCATGGAATGCTAGTTTTCGACATGTTTTCTCGAGCCCTCGAGCTAACTTTTGATCATTTACAACTAGGTCAATTACGACCGATGGCCTCAAAATCTACCACCAATCGTAAACCGTTCACTACCAGCTTCTGAATCTTGTTAGTTCATGATATTTATTGGTGTATATGAGGACACATATAAACTTACCCGTGGTATGTATTCTCCCCGGAAGACAACGTTGAAAGTGGTTTCTTAGCCTCCTATTCTAAATTGAATGTTTTTGCAACTAGGAGGAAAACGTAAAAATGAAAGTTCTAGGACCCCTTTCACGTTGACAAACCACCATGGAAACTTTTTGACACATGTAAATAAGTGTTTGAAACTCTATAGTGTGAATTTTTGTGTGAAATGGAACTTTGACATAATGGTGTTTCTCTCTCTTTCCTTTCTCTTTCTCTCTTCTTGGTTACGAAATGAAGTGAAATGAAATGAAATGAATACATGTTTCTAAACCTTTTCTTTCAAATGAAAATTATTATTATTATTATATGTAAATGGAAAAATAAAACATTAATTATGCTAGATTAGGTGGATTCCATGCCAATTTATCGCTGATTTCATGCTCACATGATTTTGCAGATGCAAGAAAGATGACGAAAAGGGATGTGTAATTCATTATTATTGTAAATTTATATAGGTCATCAAAATTAATATATGTATAATGTAGTCTCATGTTATAGAAAAGTTATATTTGAAATTTGCTAATATGTATGAGATGCTAGTTTTAGGGATATCTTAGGAAATGTGCATTTAATCATAGGTTCAATTTGATTCATAGTTACGTATGGTAAAAAGGTTTGATATATATATATATATATATATATATATATATATATATATATATATATATATATATATGGTAAATGAATTTGAAGTTAATATCTTGTAGTGCATTTTCAGTGTTCAATAAATGATTAATTAATTATTGTGTTGTATTCTTACCTTGTAAATGTAATAAAGAGATTTTATAAAAACACTCAAATTTCTAAGTATAAAATTCATGCATAACATGTCTTCATGTGTGATCCTTCTTGTGAACCTATCTTTAGGAATGACATGGTCAAACTATTATCCAGTAGTATGTGGTTTCCTTCTAGGGTTGGTAATTGTGAGGAGAATGTCTTCTCTTAATGTCCGATACCATGTTGAGTGGTGAAGACCGTGTCTGAAGTCACCTTAAGAGTCTTTGTTCAAGCAACAACTACGCGGTGTAACCTTACCATTTATGGAGTAAGTGGAGATATTAATCCCTTAGTATCCTAGTGGAGTACCAAGTATTACAAAGTTTGATCTAGAATTTAAATTCATCATCAAATGAATTCCTTGTGGGATCAAGATGACAATGGAGCTAGTGAGATAGTTGTACTATGACTTAGACTCTTGTTAATGATATCTTTAGATCCTCATAGCTAAATATGTTACCTTGGCTAATGAAAATATAGTGCCTTGGTATTTTACAGAGGATTTATAGGGTAAATATGTTTCTACACCTTAATCTGATCTATAATACAGCATAGAGCCCTAAGTGCAAATTGGAATTAAACAAAACCTTAGTTTATTAGGAGGTTAACTCGTGGTGAGAAAATGGTAAGTAACTCCTTGAAAATGAAATTGATTTGAAAGATGTTGAATTTAGAGAACCCAAGAAACCGGAATCTTGGTCCCATAATACCTTGTTATGCCCTTTTTGACATTAAGAATAAAAGAAATTTCACATGTAGAATCGTGAAAAGTAGAAACATGGGATCTTACCTTGAACACAAATCACTTGTGGTTCATGTATAGTTTATAATTCTTCCAATCATTGTACATCTTCAAGTTGTTAGAAAAATACTTTTGTAACTCCTTCTGTTATAAAACTATGCTAATAATGAGACCATAGTGCGATGCAAGAGTAAATCATATAAGAGTAAAATTAGATTTGAGGTTAGGAATAATGTCACTCTTGAAGTCCTTATGGTATATTTAAGCTTTGAATTTTCGTTAAGAATGGATATAGACTGTTCTTGGTGGGACTAGGCATTTGAGCCGAAGATGAGTCCACTAAAAATAAATTAAAAAAATATGTTTAATAAACCTTTAGTTTAAGAAAGGGAGAATTAGGAACTTTGTATGTAATTGGAAATATGGAATTTATTTATGTAAGTTATGGAGATTGTTATAATGGATAAAGAGAAAACTTAAATGGACGAACAATAAGTTGAATGTGAAATGAATTGAAGAATTTGTATGTGGTAAATGGACAAAATTATCCTCACATAATATATTCCTAGAATGCTAATCGTAATTAAGATGTAATCATGGTAATGATGTGTGGGATCGCAACCCTTGGGTCCCTTTTCTTGTTGTTGGGTCATTATTAACATTCGCTCATTGGGTAAAGTGTGGCATTGACATGTATATATTGTTGTCATGTGTCTATGTGAGCGGATGATTTATGTACGTGTCTTGTGCATTTTCGGGTTTCCGTATTTAGAGCCCTTGCAGGTTGTTGTGTAGTGAGAAATGTAAGTAAATAAAAATTATCCCGGTATTTTATTGTTATATTTCTATGTGTAAAATGTGGTTATTACACTCATGGCCTATAGATCTCAAATAAGTTCTTGTATTATTTTGCAAGTGATGTGGTAGGTCTACAAGCTTTCATACTCCATTGACAACTCTTGCGCACGCCACTTGCCATCAACTTGCCCACCAAACACATTCAATTGCCCCCATTTTTCTTACGCTTTATTTTAATTAATTAATTTTATATGGGGCACCACACGCCTCCCCGAAAATTTAGTTTTTGACTCTAAGGATGATCTTGATTCAAGTCATGATTGTGAGGACGTCATCAAGTTTTATAAACCCATCATACAAGAAACACGGGAAGGCGAATGGTGAAAATTCATAGGTGATCCTAGAATCAATTCCCGATACTCCCTTTATTAAAAGCAAGGAAAATTATATTGTGGTATTCAAGTCGCTAAAACCCCCTTTAGAGAAATCTCATATATTGAAACAAAGAGATGTCACATGGTAAAAACAAATTGAACTAAATTTATACAAAGAAGATAAGGAGAATACCCTCCTTGATCGTCTTCTAGAAAAATCTTATATCAACCAATTGAGACTTTTTAAGTAATTCTTCCTATTGAGTAGGATAAAGAAGATTAGAAAAAGGTTCATAATAAGAAGAAATATACCCATAATAAAATTGTCTCACCCACCTAGATGCATGGAGTGCTGGTCTTTAGTGAATGTGCAAATTGATGTGTTGTTGTTATCTGGTTGTTGTCTGGTTGTTTTTATCTTCTTCTACCGTCAGTTGTCCCTAATTTTGCTTTAACATTTTTATCTAGTTGTTTTGAAATTGGTTTCTCGGGGTGTGGTTCCCATAGGAAACCGATGTTGTTTTCTTGTTAAATATGGATTTTTAGCCCTTTTGTACCATCGTATGTCCCCTTTACAACCATTTACCAATAATAAAAAAAATTAACAAATCATTATGTATATTATTATGATTTCTGAAAGTAGTGACAATTTTATCCCATATTACCAATGAAAAATTACAAATTATCCCTAACATACAATGAAGAAACTCGCCATTCATAATGGCCAAATTCATGAAACCCAAAAATTATTGTTACCTTAGTTAGGTAATGAGACGGTTTCCTTTTCATGATACCAACCCCAAACTATGTTTATTATTAATTAAGTAGATGGATGACTCTTCATGACCATATGCATATATTATCATTCTTATAAAGATAAATTATATTATAGTTTTTCCTACTTTTTCCAAGTGTCCATCATCAAAGAGGATGGATAGTTCGACACTTTGATTTCCATTAAGGGAAGGATAAAAGAATGTTGCAAAAATAGATGATTGAGATAAATGGATAACCTACAAATAATAATTCTGCAAATTTTATTATAGGTTCATGTATTTCTTCCTATATATGTGTGATTAAAAACCGATATTTTTACTATTTTTTTTACAGGACATAAACTCATAGGAAGAAGATAAAGCAAAGGAGATTCTTATGTGCTTATTATACATATTTCAACACGTAAATAAAAGCATCGGGCATCAACTCGTATAAAGTTATCCTTTAGTACAGACTTTGGGGAAGACGTGGTTGAATGGAAACCTCCAAAGGCACTACCTCAGGGCATTGTTACACCGATTCCTTCACTCATATCAATCACTTGTCCATCCGGAACAAACCACTCAAAGCCCCGCAATAACTTTCTCTACATGAGAGTTATATTTACTCTAGACATTTCCAAAGAAGATCCAGGGCATCCTCGTCTACCTGCTCCAAAAGGAACCATTCCAAATTCATTCTCCTTGTTGTATATGTTGTCTATTTCTCTTTCTCCTCCTTCATCCAAGAAATGCTCAGGTATAAATTCTAGTGGGTTTTCCCATACTTTTTCATCCTCCGAATTTCCCAAGTATTTATCATGAGTGTTGTTCCTGTAGGAATATGGAAGCCTCCAACAGTGCAAACTTCAATAGATTGGTGTAGTACTAGAAGAGGCGTTGGTGGGTAAAGACGCAATGTCTCTTTCACTATTGCCTACAGGTATTTTAGGTGTTCTATATCCGACTCTAATACCACTCTATTCCTTATAACTTTGGAATCAAGTTCTTCATGTGCCTTTTTCAATGTATGGGATAGCACAACAACAATGACAATGCCCATTCCAAGGAAACTACGGATGTCTTGACTCCGGCAACAATCATGTTCTACACCCAAATTTTTAAAAAAAGTTAATAAGGTATTATTTATAAATATAAGATTTGGATTTATAAAGAGATATTATGTTTCTCATCCTTTAATTTAAGGTGCGTGCATGTGCTCACACACACACACATATAACACATACACATAAATAATTTCTATATTAATTATACTAATCCGAACATTTTTTTATTTTTCAAATATAAGATTATTAATTTATTTATGTGATATTTAGTATGAGTGTGTCGTATGTTATCTGAGAACATTTATTAGTGTATTCCACATCTTTTCCTCATCATGATTATAAGGTAAATAAATATATACTATTGATTGAAGCATTACAGATCCTATTAAGGAGAAAAAAATTCTCAATCAATTTTAATGGTTTTGAGTGAGTTTAATAATTGAGAAAAGGAATGTAAAATTAAATAAAATGTAGACTAGCGAGAGGTGGTGGATACCATAGTAGTGGCCTTAACGAAGGCATCTTTATCATAAATTGCTTCGTTATTCTCTTGAGAAATAAGCACATCAATAAATTCTATCTCATCTTCCTCATTGTTGGATTCATTCTCTATGTGAATCTCAACGATTCTCTACAAGTAAGAATCTAATTTTTGTTGCACTTTCTTCATGGCCTTCTTGTATCCTCGCAGTCGAATGATTTTAACCAAGGAATATAATCCCCAATATTGATGGCCCCATGGATCAAAACTAGCTCTTCCATTGCATTATTTACTTCACCATATGAAACCATTGATTTCTCTATAAAATAATTTTCACCTATTATCATGCCCATCAAAATATTGAAACTAAAGCGAAAGAAAAAATCATAACTAGACTCATGTGAGTACACGTAAATCATAAAACCAACTCCACCCACCTCCCAAAACATCCCAAAACATATCCATATACCTCCCAAATCATCACAAAAACTCCATATAGCTCCCAAAGCATCACCAATAATTACATATACCTCCCAAGCATCACAAAACAATCTCCATATACCTCCACAAACATCATAAAACAACTACATGTACATCCCAAAACATCACAAAACAACTCCATATACCTCCCAAATCATCATAAAATAAATCCATATACCTCCCAAAGCATCAAAAACTACTCCATATACCTACTAAGAAATAAAATAAAGATAGATTTTCCTTTTCACTCCCCAAAAGAAGCTGGTCCACCCTATGCGCCCTAGGCGCACAGAGTCCAGATACCTCTAACCCAAGTGACATAATAGCTTGTGGCTTGACAATCTACTTGTTATTTGTAACTCCTTGAGGCGTACCCCCATACAACAAAGTGGTTCCATAGGTTCAACCACTCCATGGTGCATACCATGACCCTATTCCACACATTATGACATTAGAACTAACATAACAATCCATTTCAAACACCAAGTGGCATAAATCCCAAGCCTTGGGCTAGGCTATAACATCTTTAAACACAAAAAGAAAATTGAAATATAAGTAATGCAAATGGCCAAATATCCATAGTTGTCAAAAAAATCCACATGTAAGTGTAACAACCAAATAAAATGCCCAAAATATAAGAACACATCGATCAAGAAAACTACTAGTTCTAGTGAGAAACAAGAAATTGTTCAATTTACGAATAAAATAACACAAAACAATAACTATGTGGCCTTATAGGGCCACCGAAGGGGTAATCAACAAGTTTCTAGCACTCGTACATCGAGCCTCAGCTTGTAAAATATCATATCAAATAATACAACTATCATCATATCCATCTGAATCATCCCTCCACAACTTCCACAAGGCTCAACATAATCGTAGCTACACTTAGGTTGAGTCCATACGATAACCATATAGGGAGAGAGAAAGGAGTAAAATTCACCATCTAGTGAGCCTAATGTGTCCCTTAAACACAATATGCATGACATTGATTGAGCAAGTTTCATACATATCAAACGAACAAAAGTGGGTTTTCAGTCTATGTAAGACTCCACTTCCTATCTCATACTCAGCTCAAGTCACTGGTCAATAGTACACATTTTCTCACTTCAACATACACCTTTTACTGATTTCCCTTTAGGTCGGTTAGTGTAGGGTTCACAGCATAACACATAACTACATCACTAACATAGTGATGATTCACACATATTAACCATAATGTCTTACGATGGTATATATACAAGGTATAACACAATCATTACTTTCACGAGTTACGATACGTAACATTACCACATAATGTGTTAGGAATATTTTCTTTAGTGCTCACATTTGTTAGCATTATATTGTGTAAAAATTATTATTAAAATGAGTTAACTTAAAATAAAACATTTAATAATAATATAGTAGTTTAGAATAATTAGTACAATCTCATATTGAATTGTATTTTATTGTTGTACGTGAAATATAGTACAACTCACTAGAGATTCTAGGAACTAGTAAAGATATTATGGGATATTATGAGAGATATATGGGATATAAATTGAGTGATATGTGGAGCATGTTGATAAGATGCATTCCTTATTTATAGGAGTTGTATTCTTATATATTTGTAATCAGTGCATATGAATAATATCTTGACTGAATTGATGAATTCAATGTTTTATCTTATGTGAATTCAATTATTTTCTTATTTTAAACTGATCCAAATGTAAGATTTGGTATCAAATCAGGTGGCTCTTGGTTGTGCTCTATGGAGTTTTACATTCAAACAATTTTTTAAAATATGTCTGGTAAATCACATTTTCTCCAAAACCCAGAATTAAAATTCTCTCGAGAAATTTTGAGGGTTTGTTTATTCCAATTCTAGCATGACTGTCCAAAAAATTAGAAAACCCAGATTCTGTTTATGGATAAATGAAGAAATAAATTTCGAGAGTAAAGAACTATATTGAAGCTTCTGAGATAGAAGTTATGTTTGATGTGTTTATTATATTGCGCAATTGCTAAATACATTGAACGTCCCATCAAATTCTTGTTGACAAAATATGCCCCGCGCTCATATTTATGGCCAACTCCTTTGTTCCCCCTTCTTGTGCCTCAGTCTCCATTTTTCGATTTTTAGGCACTCAAAATTTTCTGGAAGTGGCACCATTGGATAGAGCTTTTTATCATTTCCTCAAAGGTAAAATTTTCCCTTAACTCCTCATATTTTTCAAGTTACGACGGCATGCGAGTTTTTGTGGGAAATTTTCCCTAGTTAGAGCCCACACCATGGGAAGCCGCCACGTGTCCTTGGGAAATGGCGGGTCGGCAGAAAATAAAATATCATTTTTTGGCAAGTGGCCAAGTTTTGGGCGGCAAAAAAACCAAAAAGAAAAATTTGGCCGGCCCCGGCCGACGAATCAGAATGTGCCACGTGTCCTTGAAAGTGGCGGAGCAAGGAGAACTTGGAAAATTTCCAAGTGTTTGGCGCAAATGGGAAATTTTTGAGTTTTGGCCCGCAGCCAATAGGGTGTTGCCACGTGTCCCAGGGGAGATGGCGGGTGTCGGGGAAAAAAATTGGATTTTTGGCCAAGTTTTGGTCAAAAAGGTCAAAATGGAAAGATTGGCCCGCATGGCCCGCGAGCCAATAAAACGTCGCCACGTGTCCTCGCCAAAGCGCAATGTTTGAGTTCATGCAAGTCGGGTCTACAGGCAGGTGAAAAGAAGTAGGGTTCGCATGGCACAAAAGCATGTCGGGAGTTCTAAAAAACCCGACATGAGGAGATATGTCGTCGGGTCTCCAAAACCCGACGCATTCAAAGCTAATCAAGCTTTCCGGATCGGGTTTCATCATCGGAGAAACAACAAGAGAAAACATGTCGGGAGCCCACCAAAACCCGACACCGAAAGACATGTCGCAAGGGGTAGAAAACCCGATAGAAGCGCATTCGGGTCTCCGAGTCGGTCGACGAGGTTGGGTTTGCACGTGAAAGAAACATGTCGGGGGTCCGCCAAAACCCGACACCAAAGAATATGTCGCATGGTCGTCAAAACCCGCCAACAAGCGAATCAGGTTTACAAGTCGGAAACGCACGGATCGAGATGTCTGTCAAGCGGTCCTCCATACCCGATGCAAATGTACGAGGGAGTTCCGAACCCGACAGGCGTTGGGGATCTCATCTGCCACCATGGTTGTTGAAGAGTTGAGTGCAGTTTTGGAGGTGGTTGGAAAAGGGGGCGAATTCTTCTCCTCTCTCATTTTTCTTCCTATATATTGGAAGGAGGGGCTCTTGGTAAATGTTGGACATTTTTGTTTTGCAACCCCTCCCTTCTCTCCCGCTCAGCAAGAGAATTCGTGGAGTTTTCAAGCCTCCCATGGACCAAATGCCATTGTTGCCTCTTGGCCATTGCAATGTATTGAATCGATCCTTTGAGCAATATATATGTCTGTGATTGAATTTAAATCCTCTCATGTATTCATTGTTGTCATTTTGATCTCTCATTGCATTTTGGTTACCTGTGCATGGTGTGGTATTGCATCTATGTGGTCTGTGTTTATTTTTGCAAAGCTTATGTTCTTCATTCCTCGGTGCATCACCCCCTTAGATTAGGTTTATTTTTATGCATTTCTCTCTCCCTGTCTCCTTGGTAGTTAGATTAGGTTTTTGGTAAACTATGCGTTTCATTACTGTGCATCCGAACAGAGGAATAGGAGCCGGCCTTCATCCGGAGAGCTTTTCCGATTTCGCGAGGTCCCACACTTGGGAAAAGCTCCATGTTGTGCAGTCCTACACTGAGACCCTCAACCCATCGCGTTGCGGAGTCCCAGGGGTGCTGTGATTTTGCACCAACAATTCTCAAGGTAAAAAAAAGTAAGTTTGTATTTTTGTGTTTTCTCAAGTTTATTAAATGTTAAGTCTTTGAGTCATCCGTAAGATTAATAATAATAGTGAGGTCTTATGTTTTTATTGTCTCGTCATTATGTCGTCAACAATGTTATTGTATTGTTTTTTTAAAGAAAAATAAAATTATTGTCTATAGTCAATTTGTAAAGGACACATTTTCGGGGTAACCAACGTCTTATTGTTGAGATGGATATTCCATTAGAAAAATTTACTAGTTTTAACTTTCACACATGGAAAGTTAAAATTCAAATGCAACTAATGAACAAAAACTTATGGGGAATAGTCAGTGGTAAAGAAACACAGCCCACAGATGCAAGTAAGTTACTTGAATGGAAAAGCAGAGATGATAAGGCCAAAGCCATCATTGGCCTTGCACTTTCGGATTTTGAACTACACTATGAGATTTCAAAAAGTCATCCATTATCGAGATTTGGGAAAATTTTAAGAAGTTGTTTGGTGCTAAAGTGGTTAATGCAAAATTTTCCTTAAAATTACACTTATTCAAATTAAAAATGAGTGAAGGAACTACTATGTCTAGTCATATAAATGATCTCAGATCTCTCATGAGGCAACTAACAAAATTTAAAGCACTATTTGATGAAGAAGATGCTAAAGCTATTTTATTGAATAGTTTGTCTTCAAAATATAACAATGTTGTTTTCACTCTTGGTCAAATGCCATCTCGGTCAAATTTGAAGACATGATCTCACTTCCTAGAAGAAGGAAAAGAGTAATATCGTTAAGATGTCAAGAAGAAAGTGCAATGTACTCAAAGAAAAATCGTAAATTTTTTTGACAAAAACAAGGATGAAGTTGAATGTTTTTATTGCAAAAAAAAGGGGCACACATCTTGGTTTTGTAAGGTTCGAGCTAATGATATCCTCAAAGGAAAACTCAAAACAAATGAAGCAAATGTAGCTAATGAAAAAGAACCATCCAACGAGGAAGAACTGATAAAGGAAGAACCAAAAAATGATGATAGTGGTTATAATTCTGAGGATTTTCTATACTAAGTGAATAACTTCTTGATGGAGGATAGAGGCAACGGAGGAAGGAGGTCAATCAGTGACCTCTCGCTAGCCGCAAGTGACGAGGCCACATAATGAAGTTGTGGAATTTTTTTCAGTTGTGTGTTTGATTTCCACTATGTGAAAATAAGAACAGATGGATCATACCTGTTCAAAATTCTAATGTGTGAGAAATTTCTTTTATTTTCCCCTAGATGTAAGAAGGTGATGAGAGCTAAAATATTATTGTTATATCTAGGTTGTTGGTTGACCTTATAAAACCATTATTTTTTATGGTTGTTGGTTAACCACATGTAAAACCATCTTTTGTTTGTAGGTTGTTGGTAAACCGAGTGTAAAACCATCATGGGTATTTGTAGGTTGGTGGTTAGCCGAGTGTAAAACCATCATTGGAGTTGGGTAGCAGTATAAGATAATGTTTTCCCCATGTTCACACTAAGGGGGGAATGTTAGGAATATTTTCTTTAGTGCTCACATTTGTTAGCATTATATTGTGTAAAATTATTATTAAAATGAGTTAACATAAAATAACTCATTTAATAATAATATAGTAGTTTAGAATAAATTAATACAATCTCATATTGAATTGTATTTTATTGTTGTACGTGAGTTGTAGTACAACTCACTAGAGATTCTAGGGAACTAGTAGAGATATTATGGGATATTATGAGAGATATATGGGATAGAAATTGAGTGATATGTGGAGCATGTTGATAAGATGCATTCCTTATTTATAGGAGTTGTATTCTTATATATTTGTAATCAGTGCATATGAATAAAATCTCAACTGAATTGATGAATTCAGTGTATTATCTTATGTGAATTCGATGTTTTCTTATTTTAAACTGATCCGAATTTAAGATACTAAACCTAAAGTGCAATCACTGCATGATAGGGATCATACACTCACCATATACCCCTAAATAAATACACAAACCATCACATATTACACGAATTATACATATGAGGAAGACAATTTCTAACATTACAACATATAGTCAATTACAATTATAGCATGGTGACACACACGATTCATCGCAACATGGTGACGAAATCAAGATACAATCCAATTCACTATACACTAATTTTTCCTTGCAACACATCAATACACCTTCATAGTGCATAATGCAGAAATGCTCCAACACTCTGTAATCCACAATAACATGATTTTCACACACAACAAGGTGGTACATCACAAGTGAAATTTTCATATAAGAATTAATGAAAATGATAGAGAATAATCTCATCACAAGCACATCAACATGATAAAAAATACGCACTAAGTGACATGCACAACATATGTGTTCATAATACCACAATTACAATGTTGTTCACATTACAACATATATCACATTACTCTTCTAATATCCACCACCACCATGCAAAATCATCACTTCTCCAATCTATCCAAGAGGTTCGAGAGCATAAGCGTCGCTCTAATACCAAATGTAATTCCCAAATTGTATTACACACAAATACAACAGTAAAAAACTAGAATATTTTTTTAATTACATTTCTCACTACACAACACCACAAGGGCTCCACGTAGAGAAAATCAACAACACATAAGAGACTTACATAAACATGAACTTGCTAATACAATAGGATAAAATATTGTACCCATCAATGTCATACTCAACGACATAGAACAGGATAATGACCCAATTATTGTAAGAAATGTTGGGTAGGAATACTCCACACCATGGCCATTTTATGGTTTACATCTTCATTAAATTTAGGTTTCCATTGTATGACCTTATATTTTTCAAGATAATTAAACACATAAGGTTTAAAATTTACTACTTTACAATCTTTAATTACTTTACTTTGTAGGGCAATAGTCTTTAAAGGAGAATGCACGATTGATTCCTTTAGTGAATCCCATTAACTATCCATAGATCATTTTTTAATTAAAATTGATTTTATGCAACTACGAGTCTCTCAATAACTCGTTCTTATGATAAAGGTTTGTTTCTCATGCTATGGTTTTTTTAGTTCGACATTTAGTTTGACTCAATTTAGCATTTAAATGCCATAATTTTCATTTTATTTATTTTTAGTGGACTTTATATTGATCCAAATGCCTAGTCCTACCAAGAACAATTTGTATCCATTCTTAACAAAAATTCAATGCTTAAATCAGCCATAAGGACTTCAAGTGCACATTAGTTCCCAAACCATTATCACAAACACTCTTGTTTTTTTCATCTCATTTACATTGATTATAAGGTCTCTTGTTGGCCTCACTTTATAAAAAAAGGAGTTACGAAAGTACTTGTCTAACAATTTAAAGAAGTACGTGATTGGAAGCATTATAACTACACACGAACCACAAGTGATTTGTTTTTTAGGTAAGATCCCACATTTCCACATTTCACAATTCCGCATGTGAAATTTCTTTTTTCTTAATGTCATAAAAGGTCATAATAAGGGATTACAGGACAAATTTTTTCAGCTTCCTAATTTCTCTTAAGTCAAGCTATTTCAAATCAATTTATTTTTCAAAGAGTTACTTACAATTTTCTACCCACAAGTCAACCTCTTAATCATCTGAGGTTTAGTTTAATTCAATATGCAATGAGGGCTCTATGCCCTATATAGATCAAATTAAGGTGTGAAAAAAATAACCCTATAAAGCCTCCATAAAAGAATAAGGCACTACATTGACACTAGCCAAGGTAAAACATTTATCTCGTGAGGAACAAAATATATCATTAACAAGAGTTTAAGTCATAATAAAACTATTTCACTAGCTCCATTTGTGCCATCTAGATGCCATAAGGAATTCATTCGATGATGAAGTTAATTTCTAGATCTAACTTTGTAAGACTTGGTAGTCCACTAGGATAATAAGGAAGTGTTAGTTCTTCTTACTCTAGATATAGTGTGACCATGTCATTCCTAACCGTCAGTTTTATGACAATGTGGCTAAAGATACCAACTATGAGGATAAAGTCAATCTTGGGCTCTTATTTACCAAAACTAGGAGGTGTCATTGAGTGCAGGGTTTAAGTTCATTCTATGGTTTCAATTTCTTTTGTGCTAATAAACATCATCCGAGAAGGGTAGCTATGCACTAGTATTTAAGCTAAGGTTACATGTTGTGGTTAGATTTTTGTATTTCACCTTCAAGGTAAAGAATACAAGATACCAATTATATAATTGACTATTGCACACTGGAAATGCACTACAAGATATTACATTAAAGTTCATTTAACACATATATATCAATCATGTTTACCATCCGTAAATATCAATTAAAATTGCACCTATGATTAAATGCACATTTCCCAAGGCATCCCTAAAACTAGCATCTCATACATATTACCAAATTTCAAATATAATTTTTTCTATAACATGGAAATACATTATACATATATACATTCTACAATGACCTATATAAATTACAATAATAAACAATGAATTACTCAAGCCTTTTCGTCATTTTTCTTACATCGTACAAAACCATGTGAGCATGAAATCAATGATAAATCAACGGCATGTCATTAACCTAGATCTAGCATAATTAAAATTTTTAGTTACATTTATATAATAACATTAATTTGCATTCGAAAGGAGAGGGTTAGAGATATGTATTGATTTCATTTCACTTCATATTATTTCTTAACCAAGGAGAGAGAAACAAATAGGGAGAGAGAGAAACACAATATTCTAAAATTTCAATTTCACACAAGTCACATGATAGAGTTTCAAAAAGTTATTTATAAGTGTGAACAAGTTTCCATGGTGGTTTGGTAACCTGATGGGGGTCCTACAACTTTCTTTTTACGTTTTCCTGCTAGTTGTGAAAATGTTCAATTTAGGCTTGGAGGATAAGAAACCACTTTCAAACATTGTCTTCCAATGAGAAAACACAGAATGTGTAAATTTATGTGTCCTCCTATACACCAAGAATTCACAGAAGTGATAGAATTGAATCTGGAAAACACTTTACGATAGGTGGTCATTTTTCTAAGGCCATCGATCATAATTGGCCTAGTTGTAAACAATCAAAAGTTAGCTCAAGGGCTCAAAAAAAAGTCCAAAACATGGAAGAACATGTTCAACAAGAAATTTCCTACAAGTCCCCCTATATATGGGAATTCATCGAGTCGGCAGGATCGAGAACTAGTAAACGTGTTTCAAACGATGACAGTTTTTAGAGCCACTTTGGTCGTAATTGGTCTAGTTTGACCTAGTCAAAACTTTGACCAGAGGCCTACAAAATTCCTTTTCCAAACTAACTAGGAATATGATTTTCTCGAACCAAAGGTTCTAGGAAATTGTGTAGTAAAAATACTAGAGGTTTACTGGCGACAAGCATTTAATTTTTCAGGGACTAAACGGTGGGTAAAAATGAAATCAAACTTTTCAATTTCAACCACTCCTTACAAGTACAAAACAAAGTAACACGAATCCTAGAAAAGCGGTGAAGATAGAACAATTAGTCAATCGTTCGAGCTAATACTTGACATAACTCTCTACATAACAAGGAACACATATGACACTTGACATCTCTTTTATGGGGCTAAGAGTGTTGTTTTTCTATTCTTTGAATTTACATTTTTCTAACTTGGCAAGGTAGGAAAATGGTTTGCTTGATTTGACAACATCATCTAACTCTCGATAATACCACTAGATATGAGAACCTAATAAGAATATTCTCGTATCATCGTATAAGGTTATGGTAGTGACCATAGTTAATGATTAAATTGTAAATCAGTTTGAAAATTACAAGGTGGAATTTTATTTCCTTAGACTATTTAAATTTAGTTACATATCCATTTGTAATATTATCCAATGGTTTAATGTTTCTATTATATTGCAAATGAAGAACCAAATTATGAAAATTATGAAAGAAAAAGGTAAGGAGACCATGCTTGGAAGCAACAAGTTGGCCAAAGTTTCTTTGGAGAGAGGGAAACCGTGTAGCAATGAAATAAGATCGGGATCCTCCTAGTATCAAATTTGATACCTTGATTCACTTATTTCATGAGAGGAGTTAAACCTTGCAATATAGACAACCGTTTCTTAAACAAAATGCCAACCATCCAACGATGAAGCCAAATTTAAAACCCTACACACGTAATGATTAATTTTTGGTCTCGTTTCATAATAGGAACTCATGTCAACGAGGTATTTAACTATCTCATTCCCCAACATGTGTGGCTACAACCTAACAAAACAAAATAACAAAGCTTACACTGGTCAAGGTCTCATC
This sequence comes from Taxus wallichiana var. yunnanensis, assembly GCA_018340775.1. Taxonomy (NCBI): domain Eukaryota; kingdom Viridiplantae; phylum Streptophyta; class Pinopsida; order Cupressales; family Taxaceae; genus Taxus; species Taxus wallichiana. The sequence continues at coordinate 131,698,276 of CM031241.1, forward strand.
CAACAAACCCAATTTCTTTGGGCTTCGGTGAATGATTCCACATTTTGCATACAGGTATTTCATGGGGGTATCACTACAACATCTGTAAATATTCCTCTATCGTTTATTCTTTCATTGATATCCATACCCTGTTCCAAAGATGCCATTTTAACACAAGTCGGGAGGATGCTTGCAAAGGTTGTGGAATTTGGATTCACGAATGCCAATTGCATTTTCTAAAAAAATTCTAAGCCTTTTTAACAAACCCATTTTGTGCATATCCAACAACCATTGCATTCTACGAGGATACAGTTATTTTAGGCATTTAGTCGAACAATTCACATTCCAAGTGCATGCTTAAACACTTGCATACATATCTACCGGAGCACTTGCAACCACAACATCTGACAAAAATCCCCTTTCCCTTTTCTACGATGGATATCCACGCCATGTTCCATAGCTCTTATTTTGGTGCAAGGAGGAGCTATTGGAAAAGGGCCAACAGAGGGATTCATGTGGAGGAAGGGTGAAAGATACAAGTCTTGCAGAGCCGCATGTGGAATAGCAGGACATGACACTTTGAAAGTCTTATTCCATACAACAACTACTCAAAATAAAGGGGAAAGAGAAGAATAATGAAGTGGTATATTTCATCTACCCAAAGGATGGCGGTGTAAATCCCACGATGCAGAGCATCAAGGAACAACACATAATAAGGTCATATAAGACCATGATACATGTTTTTAGGTGTGTTAGAGTTAAATATGTTGTAAAAATGAATATATGCTTGTAAGAAGTTGGTAAGGTGACTTGACTTGGCATTTAAGGAGTAATATAGGCTAATTAAGGTCTTTTTAAGCCTTGACATCATGTAATAGCTTCCTTGTACGGATTACAGGAGAGTATCAAGGTGATATACACAGGATTTCTATGTTGAGAAGTTGGTTGAGTCTTCTTAGGAGTGTGAATTGGCTTAGGAGTCAGTTTAGGTGCTTGTTAGAGTCTATTCTTAGCTAATGAATACCTATTTCATAGGTGATTCATGGAAATGAAGAGGGACAGGGATTCTAGAGGTTGAATAATGTATAATGGTGCAGGTAATATGTTTTAAAAGATGAAAATCGACCATGTTGAAGAAAATCAGCTTGTTTTCAATGGACTGTGCACAAGAACCCTGGCAGGACAACAAGATAGAAACCCTCCATAACATTTAAATGATGTAAAGTTCCTGAATATTAGCATGGAAAGATTCTACAGGTGATGTAGATCACAGTGGTAATTTTTATATGTTTTGAAAATGCATAATTTGAGTTTTATAGCAAATTGAAGGCTCTCTGGCCCGATCTAGGGAAAAATAGCATAACTTTTTACTGCATGGATGAAATTGCTTGAAAATTTCAGGATACCTCTGTAATTACATGATATAACTACTGTCCAAATTTCAAGGATAATGGATTTGTATCGCTCAAGATATACGTGACTTTTTTTTTTTGAGTTATGACAAGGAATACACAGTGTACAGTGGAGAGAGGAATGAAAGTGCATGAATGGTCATAACGTGGAATCAAGCCACTAAATTTTGTATCAATCATCTTGATGAAATTTCTGAAGTGGATCCATCAAGCTACAGGTGAGATCAAAGTCCTAAGTGCCTACTGTCATAGCTAGGGTCAGAATAGGCCTGATTTTTGTATGCTACAGCCATAAAGGAGGTGATAAAGGAAAAACCTAGATCTAGGACAGTATATGGAGCTCATGAATACCTCAACCATTGTGAAGGGAGGTCTGTTGAGCTGTGGGTATGCCCTGGGAACCAACTGATTGAGTATTAAGAGTTTGAATTGGATGTTTTTAGACTAAGTTCAGTCTTGAGGGCAGAGTATTGAGACTGCACACTAGTAGAGAGATGCTTGAGCATTCGTAAAGGAACTTGAAACATTGGTTTGTTGCCTTGGTCATGTTCAATCAAGAAGAGAAGAACTTGTGACTATATTGAAGAAAAGCTCCATTTGCAAGCAAAGGTGTATGGTAAAAGAACTCAAGAAGGTATGAATACTTGAGATTTTATGAACGGATTTTGTAGCTTGGGACAGTCATAGAAGTTCTTTACATCTATTAAATATTGTTTCAGTGATCACAAGGTGATCACCTTTGCTCATCAAAGTTAACCCTCCTTTAAGGGTTTTCTTTCAAGAAACATTAGCATTACTAGGTCTCATTGGATCTCAAGGGGATAAGAATACATGTACAATTGATGATCCTCTAGCGGGGTTGGTTGGAGTATTAGAGTAGGTTCAAGCTCTTGATTATATAGTAAAGAAAATTTTGGTATTGACCCCTGCATCATTTTGGTATCAGAGCGGGATAGGAGATCAAAGGACAGCCATAACAGGAAACAAAAGGTAGATCCAATACCAAGGAGTTCAAGGTAACAAACACATGTTTTCAAGCTATTTATTTCTATAATTTTCAGAGAACTCCATATTGTAAAGTTTTGATTGAATCAGTCATGGAGGTAGGAGCAGTGTGTGAATTGGTTAAGTTCCTAAGCTATCAAAAGGAACAAGAAAAGAAAGAGAAAAAGAGGAAAGAGGAGAAGATGAGAGGAAGATTGGCACTTCAAAAAGAAATAGATGAAGTGAAGAGAGATTTGGAGAAAGTGACCACCATGTGGTTACAGTTGCAGGAAGAAGAGAGCCATCAGAGTGGCCTAGTATTGAAGAGGAAGATGAAATGGCCTGTGAGGTCATTGGTGAAAAGATAGAGATAGAAGGCACATGAAAGGATGCCTTGAAAGAAAGAAGAGTGCCTTGAGCAACAAGAAGAGGTGAAAGAAGTTCTCATGATGGAGAACAAGAAAGGAGAAGAAGTGCCACAAGAAGCACTCAAGGAAGGAAAGGAGAATGAGAGGAAGGTGCTAAGGAAGGGGCACTCATGGAGACACTATGGTCTCTTGTTTTTATATCTAAGCTTTTGTTTATGTTTGTAGGTATGAAGAACTTGTTGATGTAGGTTAAGCTTAAGAGCTTGAGAAATATGAAGAGAAATGAACAAGACAGCTGCAAGGACCAGCTTGAAGAGGGATATGAAAAGAGTGAAGACTTCCATGATGACAAGGGAAGCATGATAGAGAACATGGAGTATTATGATGCATTGGATAGCATCCCAAGTGAAGAAGAAGTCCAGGAAGAGAGTAAAGCCAGACAAGAAGCCATTAAGGAGGATATAGGCAAGCTAAAAGCCATTGAACAAGTAAGTATGATGACTGAATATGATGATCAGATTTATGAGAGTGATGTTTCTGACATTAAAGAAGACCTAGAGAAAGATAATGATAAGATGTTAACACAAGAAGATGTGTGTGATCATGCAATGCATAGAAGGTTCAAGGAAATAGGGAATGAAGATAAATCAGCAGGTCATCAAAAGTATATGCTACCCAAAGAGATCAAGCATAATTATGTGATGCCTAAATGGCTTGAGAAAACTAAGGACAAAGAGGAGAAGGTAGAGTCCAAGAAAGAGACCATCAAACTAGAGCTCAGTCATGAAGAACCAAGGCAAGGTATGGAGGAAAATTCAGTTTACAAGATAAAATCAGTCCAGTATGTAGGTGCACAAGAGAGTAGAAATGAGTACAAACACGGTCTAACTCATGAATGGAGAAGAAAACATGAAAAACAAATGGTTTATCAACCTAAGGTCATCCAGAACAAGGTATGGCAAGCTAAGAGCTTCAAGGAGCAGCAGTACAAAGTCATCAAACATGAAGTAATGGAAAGTGGAAGGTCCTCAAAAGATGGTGAAGCAAGAGCTGAGTACAGTCAGGGAAGTCAGAGTTCAGAGAAGGATGAAGACAAAACAGGTCCTATATATGATGAAGATGAAAGAGAAGTTGATGGAGCTGACTTGGAAGAAGAAATGAAGATACTAGAAGAGTTGATGAAGAGAATGATCAGAAAATGAGAATGAGAAGAAGGAGAGAGAAGAGGTGTTGCAAGGATAGAGCAGCATGAAAAGTTGCAAGAAATGAAACAAAAGGAAAAGAAATGGAGAAGAAGAATGCACCAAGTTGAAAATGGTCAATGACATTGGAGAAGAAGAGCTTCATGGCCTCAACCCTTTACTTCTAATGGTGTTGTTAATATTGTGAATGCAGGTTTGGTAGACAAAGAGATGAATCAAGTGTATGATTCAATGAGAAAGTTCATGAGACAAGAGGAACAAGAAGATATAGAAGACACATGTGATGATGAAATTGAGGCATTTAAAGGTAGAGAAGCACCAAAGTATGATTTTGAATACATAAGCATGGAACAGCTGAAAGAAGAACTAAAAGCATTAGAGGAAGTCATATATCAAGACAAGGATACTCATGTAGATAGAGATAAAGATAAGACAAGTGAAGAGGTGGTAGAAGAGAATCAGATTTCAGTTGAGGAGGCATATGAACCTTCAAAACAGGCTGAGGAGGTAGATTTTTGCATTGCAGACCTTCACTTCATTCCTAAGGTGAAGCAAGCTTATCAAAACGCCAAAAATGAAAGAGAAAGAGTATTATTGATAGAGCAGGTGGAGAAGACTATTAAGTCTTATGAGAACATTCTTAGCAATGATCAAGGAGCTGTAGCTACATGCTGTTATGAACACAAACCAGAGTTAACATACTTAGTGAAGGAGATAGAAGACCAACAAGAGGCAGAATTGAAGACAAAGACCATGAAGAGGAAGATGAAGCAAGGAGCAAGCAAAAAGAGTAGAATTGAGGAGAGGAAATGCAAGAGCAGATGGAGGAGACAAACTATACCAGCAAAGTCAATAAGGAAGAATTGGAAGACAAGAAAGAAGAAGAACCATTTGAGCAGGAGCTCAAATTCTTTCTCTCAGGGCATCTGGAACAGGAGCATCATGAAAGATGAAAGGTCATATAAGACCATGATACATGTTTTTAGGTGTGTTAGAGTTAAATATGTTGTAAAAATGAATATATGCTTGTAAGAAGTTGGTAAGGTGACTAGACTTGGCATTAAAGGAGTAATATTGGAAAAATAAAGCCATGTAATCATGTAATAGTTGTCTTATATGGATTACATGAGAGTATTAAGGAGATATCCACGTGATTTCTATGTAGAGGAAGTTGTTGAGTCTTCTTAGGAGTGTGAATTGGCTTAGGAGTCAGTTTAGGTGCTTGTTAGAGTCTATTCTTAGCTAATGAATACCTATTTCATAGGTGATTCATGGAAATGAAGAGGGACAGGGATTCTAGAGGTTGAATAATGTATAATGGTGCAGGTAATATGTTTTAAAAGATGAAAATCGACCATGTTGAAGAAAATCAGCTTGTTTTCAATGGACTGTGCACAAGAACCCTGGCAGGACAGCAAGATAGAAACCCTCCATAACATTTAAATGATGTAAAGTTCCTGAATATTAGCATGGAAAGATTCTACAGGTGATGTAGATCACAGTGGTAATTTTTATATGTTTTGAAAATGCATAATTTGAGTTTTATAGCAAATTGAAGGCTCTCTGCCCGATCTAGGGAAAAATAGCATAACTTTTTACTGCATGGATGAAATTTCTTGAAAATTTCAGGATACCTCTATAATTACATGATATAACTACTGTCCAAATTTCAAGGATAATGGATTTGTATCGCTCAAGATATATATGACTATTTTTTTTGAGTTATGACAAGGAATACACAGTGTACAGTGGAGAGAGGAATGAAAGTGCATGAATGGTCATAACGTGGAATCAAGCCACTAAATTTTGTATCAATCATCTTGATGAAATTTCTGAAGTGGATCCATCAAGCTACAGGTGAGATCAAAGCCCTAAGTGCCTACTGTCATAGCTAGGGTCAGAATAGGCCTGATTTTTGTATGCTACTGACCATAAAGGAGGTGATAAAGGAAAAACCTAGATCTAGGACAGTATATGAAGCTCATGAATACCTCAACCATTGTGAAGGGAGGTCTATTGAGCTATGGGTATGCCCAGGAACCAACTGATTGAGTATTAAGAGTTTGAATTGGATGTTTTTAGACTAAGTTCAGTCTTGAGGGCAGAGTATTGAGACTGCACACTAGTAGAGAGATGCTTGAGCATTCATAAAGGAACTTGAAACATTGGTTTGTTGCCTTGGTCATGTTCAATCAAGAAGAAAAGAGCTTGTGACTATACAGAAGAAGAGCTCCATTTGGAGGAAAAGGTGTATGGTAAGAGAACTCAAGAAGGTATGAATGCTAGAGACTTTATGAACGGATTTTGTAGCTTGGGACAGTCATAGAAGTTCTTTACATCTTTTATATATTGTTTCAGTGATCACAAGGTGATCACCTTTGCTCATCAAGTTAACCCTCCTCCAGTTGTTGTCTTCAAGAATTAGCAGGTACTAGGTCTCATTGGATCTCAAGGTGATAAGAAATACAAGAGATGATGTTGCATGGACATCAATTGATGATCCTCTAGCAGGGTTGGATGGAGTAATAGAGCAAGTTCACGTGCTTGAGTAGTTTCAGAGAAAGATCATCTAAATGACCCCCTGCATCACCTACACTACACAACAAACAGTGCTCATGAGCGGAAGAAGCATATATAATAAATCAAGACATTACACCTTCGTGAAACACCTCCTAATCCTTAATATTTTCCTTATTCTTTTGTCCTATTTGCATACTGAGCCATACAAATCCCAACTAAATTAGTCACATAGCGACAACATCTTCCTTTGTCTTTCTCGAGCATGTAGAAATATTTTCTGTAAATTTCAAGTTGTTGAATACCGAGGGCAACCCGAGTTCTCTATAATGGTAATGGAAATAGAATTTTCACAGAAAATAATACCATCTTGAAGTAGGTTGAGCTATGCATTTAACAACACAAAAATGTCTTCGTTCATTCAAGTAACTAGTTGATAGAATGATTTCTTCTTCTACTACATACAACAAACCAAGACAGAGGCAAGGAAGATGTTTTGTATCAGAGACAATTGAAACCACTTTCAAAAGTAGATACAAATTTAAATCAATCAATTTATGAATAGTAAGGTGAGGATTTATTTTTCGTAAGGATTTATCTCTTCGTGGAAGACTGATTCAACCCATAAAGATTTGATTTTGGATAGATGTTAGAGAGAGGTCTATTTGGCATAGTTCCATGCATCATTTTGTTTATTTAAATATGATTGTTTAGAACTCTACTCTTGTTGCACTATCCATTTACTACTAAATTTGCAAAGTTAACTTGGGTCCCATCGTGATCAAGGCGTGTAGATCTCAAATAAGTGCTTGTATTATTTTGCAAGGGATGTGGCAAGTCTGAAAGACTAAATGCTCCATTGACAGCTCCCGCTGCACGCCACCACCCATGCACTTGCCCACCAAACACATTCAATTTCCTCCTCAATTTTCCTATAGTTTAATTTAAAAAAATTTGTTATTTTTTAGGGGCAGCAGATGCGCTCCTTGAACATTTAATTTATTACTCTAAGGATGATCTTGATTCGAATCCTGATTAGGAGGATGTGGCCAAAGTTATATAAGGCCCTCATACATGAAACAAGGGAAAGGTCAATGGCGAAAATTTAAAGGTGATCCCATAATCAATTCCTTATACTCCCCCTATTGAAAGCATGGAAAATTGTATTGGTGGTATTCACGTCACTACAACCCCCTGTAGAGAAATCTCATATATTGGAAACAAGGAGATCTCATATGGTAAAAAAATTGAACTAAATTCATACAAAGAGGCTAAGGAGAATACCCCTCCCCAATCTCCTTCTAAAAACAACTTATATCAGCCTAATGAGACTTTTTAAGTCATTATTCCTATTGAGAAGGATAAAGAAGGTTTGAAATTGGTTCATAATAGGAAGAAATCTACCCATAATAAAACTATCTCACCCACCTAGATGTATGGGGTGCGGGTCTTTTGTGAATGTGTAGATGATGTGTTGTTGTTATCTAGTTGTTGTTTATTTTCATACTAGCAGACCGCCCCTACTTTTGTTTTAACAATTTTATCTAGGCTGTTTTGGGCATTGGTTTCTTGGGTGTGGTCCCCATATGTCAAATAACTATTGTTTCTCTCTTGTTAAATCTAGATTTTGAGCCCTTTTGTACCATCGGGTATGGCCCGCTCTAAAACCATTTTCCAATAATAAAACAAAATTAATAATGAATCATCATATATATTATTATGATTTCTGAAAGTAGTGACAATTTTATCCCATATTACCAACGAAAATGACAAATTATCCCTAACATACAATGAAGAAAATCGCCATTCATAAAACCCAAAAATTGTTGTTACCTTAGTTGGCTAATAGATGGTTGCCTTTTCATGAGACCAACCACAAACTATGTTTATTATTAATTAATTAGATGGATGACTTCTCGTGACCATATGCATATACTATCATTGTTATAAAGATAAATTCAATTATAGCTTTTCCTACTTTTTCCAAGTGTCCATCATTAAATTGGATGGATAGTTCGGCACTTTGATTTCCATTAAGGGAAGGGTAAAAGAATGTTACAAAAATAGATGATTGAGATAAATGGACAACCTACAAATAATAAGTCTCCAAATTTTCTTATATGTTCATATATTTATTTCTATATATGTGTTCATATTTTTATTTCTATATATGTGTGATTAAATAACAATATTTTTTACTATTTGTTTGGCATACATAAAATCATAGGAAGAAGCTCAAGAAAAGGAGATGCTTATGTGCTTATTATACATATTTCAACACGTAAATAAAAGAGTCGGGTATCAAACCGTATAAAGTTATCCTTTAGTACAAACTTTGGGGAAGACGTGGCTGAATGACAACCTCCAAAGGCACTACCCTTGGCATTGTTACACCGATTCCTTCACTCATATCAATCACTTGTCCATCTGGGATGAACAACTCAAACCCCGAATAACTTTGCGAGAGTTATATTCAATGTAGACATTGCCAAAGAAGATCCAGGGCATCCTCGTCTACACTGCCCCAAAAGGAACCATTCCAAGTCGTTCTCCTTGTTGTATATGTTGTCTATTTCTCTTTCTCCCCCTTCATCCAAGAAACGTTCAGGTATAAATTCTAGTGGGTTTTTCCATACTTTTCGTCCCTCTGAATTGCCCAAGCATTTATCATGAGCGTTGTTCCTGCAGGAATATGGAAGCCTCCAACAATGCAAGCTTCAGTAGATTGGTGTGGTACTAGAAGAGGTGCTGGTGGGTAAAGACGCAGTGCCTCTTTCACTACTGCCTGTAGGTATTTTAGGTGTTCTATATCTGACTCCTCTACCACTCTATTCCTTCCAACTTTGGAATCGAGTTCTTCATGTGCCTTTTTCAATGTATGGGGATAAAATAACAACAATGACAATGCCCATTCCAAGGCAACTACAGATGTCTCTACTCCAAAGAACAATCATTTCTTTGCAATAAATTTTAAAAAAGAGTTAATAAGGTATTATTTATAAATATAATATTTGGATTTATAAAGAGAGATTATGTTGCTCCTCCTATAATTTAAGCCATGCGCACGCATTCGCACACACACACACACACATATAACACATACACAAATAATTTCTATACTAATTATACTAATCCTAACATTTTTTTAGTTTTCAAATATATATAAGTTTATTTATTTATTTATGTGATATTTAGTATGTGTGTGTCGTATGTTATCAGAGAACATTTATCGGTGTATTCCACAGCTTTTTCTCATCATGATTATAAGGTAAATAAATATATACTATTGATGGAAGCTATTAAGGCGAAAAATAAATAAATTCCAAATCAATTTTAATGGTTACGAGTGAGTTTAATAATTGAGAAAAGGAATGTAAAATTAAATAAAATGCAGACTAGCAGAGAAGGTGGATACCATAGCAGTGGCCTTAACGAAGGCGTCTTTATCACAAATTGCTTCGTTCTTCTCTTGAGAAATAAGCACATCAATAAAGTCTATCTCATCTTCCTCCTTGTTGGATTCATTCTCCCTGTGTTTCTCCACGATTCTCTGCAAGTAAGAATCTAATTTTCGCTGCACATTCTTCATGGCCTTCTCGTATCCTTGCAGGTCGAACGGCTTCAACCAAGGAATATAATCCCCAATACTGATGGCCCCGTGGAGCACAACGGACTCTTCCACTGCACGCTTCAGTTCCTCATATGAAACCACGGATTTCTCTGCAAGATACTGGTCACCTATTATCATGCCCATCAAAAGATCGAAACTGAGGCGGAAGAAAAACTCGTTCATGTTGATTATTTTGTGATGCAACAGCCCCTGTTCAAACAGTGAATTGATTGCTTTAGAAATCAGGCGTGTCCTCTTGGGTTGAAAGGATTGAATCCTTTTGGAAGAGAGGAGTTCCACCACACAGATTTTCCGAACGTTTCGCCAGTAGGCACCGTAGGGAGCCCACGCCAGCATATAAAAATTGTAGCCCAAATGCTTTCCTTGAGCGAGCTGAGGACGGGATGCAAACGCCAAATCGTTTGTTGAATAACATTGTTTGGCCAATTCAGAGGAACTGATCACCAAAACTGGGCGGGCACCAAATCTGAGATGCATGATAGGTCCGTAGAGTGCTGAAAGTGAGGATAAGATTTGGTGGATGGGCTTATTCTTGCCTGTCAAAAGATGAAAGTGCCCAATTATTGGAAGAGCTCTGGGTCCTGGGGTTGCCTCTGCCCATGCCTACGCTTATAATTACCACGCACAAACACTGCCCAAAGAAATACAGCCGCACATCCTACAGCAAAAACCCAATCCAAAAAACGATGTGGTATAAGCCCTTTCAATTCCATTTGCTTACCAGGTGATATATAATCAACTAAGAACAAGAAGGGCCTTAGAATTGTAGACTAGCAATAGCTCATTACATTCTCTTATAGCACGATACAATATCTCTCAGATATTGGATATTATTATGTAGTGAGCTGCGGGTATATGGATTGCTATGCGGTCATTTCAATTGAAACCTGAAATTTCTAGTGGAGAGTAATAGATCCGTGGGGGACTCAATAATTAACTAAAAACAAACGTCATCATACATGAATGTGAAAAATTTATTTATCCTGCATCACGTGAAGTCATTTTTAAAAGCCGTCAACATTACTATGAATATCCATACTTTTGCAGTCAATAAATATAGTTGCAACTTAAATATAGTGATACAAAAGATTTTTTTAATTAGATGCTTTAGTATATAAAGTAAAAGAAACTCAATATAGGATTGCTATAACAAAAATGTGTTTAGATAAAAGTTACTATCCAACATTTATGTCAAATAGAATAAGTCTCATTAATAAATCAAAACACTATAAGTGGTAACTAAATAAATAAATTTTACATAACAAGATAAAATATCGAGAGAGTCAAGCACAATCAACAACGACATTAAGGGGTGTTGTGCATCATTCTTGGTAAGCAGATCCCCAATACTAATGGGTTATTCTACACCAAGAGTACCATGATTCCCTAGCATGCTAGTGAAGATCTAACGATAGTAAGATTGTAGGCTTGCACTATAGATGGCCTACGTGAACGACAAATAGTAAATTTGTTGTGGGGTGGTGTCAAGCTCCAATTTCCTCGCTAAGGAGACATGGTGAAAAAATTGACCATGAATAGAAGATGAGAATGAAGGGGCTCTATAACTACCAAGTAGTAGTTGGTAGAGAACCCAATTATGAAGGATTTGGGGTATAAAGCCCTTTCACTTCATTTCTCTCTGTTTTTGTCAAGGTTGTATAGCAACTATGAAGAGCAAGTTACTCGGATTTTTAGAAAATGAACTCGTAATCGTGAGATGTGTAATCTCTCTCTTTGTCGTACCTTAATGCTTCAAAGAATTGAAGTTTTTACACAATAGAAGTGGCATCTTCATTATAACATCCAATATGACCATTTTAACTTGTGGTCTACAATATTTTGTGTGAATTATAAAATCAATAAAATGATCATGATTTATAGACTATAAAAGTAGAAACTATAAAGTTCTTGAGGACTACAAAGTCAAATAAAAAAATTATTGTTTGTAGACTAAAGTAGAAAGATAATAGTACTAATAGTTTAAAGTATATATGTGGAGTACGAAGATCATGTGAGTAATAATACTTCAATATGTGGAGTCCATTAAAATTAATAGTAACGTAGGAGATAATTTATTTATTTATTTTGTGGAAAGATAAAAAGATTATGATATTTAGACTTTATTAAATTTAATAGAATAGAAACTATTAAGTGGAAATTTAAGTGAGATTTGACATTTGATAAGAATTTGGAAATTAGTATAGTTAAAATGTAATATTAAATTAAGAAAATGTATGAGACTTTAGATTTAAATTTAATTTACAAATTATCACTTGAAAGGATCCTAATAAATCATCAACATTAAAATGAATATTAATATTGTTATTATTAGAATTTTACTTTTTATTTAGATACATAATATCATATAAATTTGTATAAATAACATGTAGCAAGATTAAATTAGTTTTGTTGAAGCTTGAATTATCATGTAAATAATAATATATTTGTGTAGGGTGTAATATTAATTAAAAAATCATGATTTGTGGACCATATTACAGGTAACGTATTTAATTGATAGAGTAGAATTTTAAAAATAGTATATTAACAATGAAAAATAATTTAGGAATATATGATATTTGACATCTTAATTTTTATTTACAATTTTAGAAATTATTTCTATGTTTAAGGTGACATGAAGACATTTTCATAAATAATCAATATTAATATGAATATTAGTAATTTTTTTATTATTGGAAAATAGTTTTTTGAAAGGGACTATACCCTTGTACAACATGGCTAAATAGCCAGATATTACAGATTCAACACTTCAAAAAGAGATCAAAATCCAAATAAAACAAATCAGCCCAATGGCGTGAAACAAATTGCTAACATCAAAGCCAAAAACAACAACCCTACAACTAGAAAACAACTAGTAGACAATAACTTCACATCAACAACAACTGCACAACAACACCATAACATGCCTACAACCCAGATGTAGCAATGAGAAAACACAGCATGAGAAGGCTCATGCCTTTTCCGAGACAATGGAAGGTTTAGATCCCTTCTTCTTCCTATCCACCATCGTCCATTTCTCATTTCCCTCTTTCACTGAAATCAGAATAACCACTTCAAGTGAATTTATAGGGATGTGACCCCCGAAGAGAGGGGTCAAGAATTTATCATTCAATCAACACCTGAATCAAGAATCTAGAGGTAGTTTTTCAAGATTGTTGAAGAATCTTCCATGGAAGGTGCGGGTTGCTAGTTTCCACAACCGAATCTATATGGAATTTGATTGTTAAATGCTCTGGTAGAGAATCCTTCCATCATACAGGTTTGGTCTTTCATTTGGAATGTTCACATTTTTCTAGTAATATGAAAAGATTGGAAGAAACATCGACATCTAAAAGAAATTCCTTCATAGTCTAACCTCTACACCCATAGTCTTTCACCGATTTACATTGATTTGTTGGTAAGGCTTGGGAGGTATCAAGGTCTACAAGGATTCGAGCATAAGTAGTATGGGTTTGAATAGAGGTCTTATCATCAATTGTTGCACATGAGCCTAGAGTATCCCCTATAGCAATCAAACAAGATATGTTCCAAAGTGAAGTGGGAGTCCCAACAAGCGAACCCAAATTGGATAGGTATCAAAAGAGTACTATAAAGGATCAAAATGTTAGGTTGTCGAGCCTATTTTCATGTGACAAAGTGTTGAATACTGTACACTAAGAGTATTGTACACTTTCCACGATGCGTTCTTTGGGTTCGTGGATGAAACCCCGAGAAAAAAAAATTTGGCCTTTAAACGTGCTGTTATACCAGAAATGTGTTTTTCTCATATGGGCCGTATTTTTACCCATAGGTTTATGGGACGCTTTGGCCCATGGTTTTGATACCCACGGTTTTTTAAAACGCTTATGCAATCATGTACTTATTTTGTTTTGTGCATATGGTAGGTCGATGTAACATTACGGATGTGTATGAATTCAGTGTGAATTCTTTAGAGTTTATTGAGCATAGCTCCAAATAGATTTGGGTATTATATTGAAAGAGCAAAGGTGGCTTGTAATAAAATCGATCAAGTGATTCTTGGTGGACGTAGCCCAAATTGGGTGAACCACGTTAAATACATCTCTTTGTGTTGTGTTATTTTATTCTACACTTTTATTTTAGATCTATAATAGTTATTGCATATTAGATTCTCTTGTTGTGATTCTCGTGAGGGTTTTTTCTACATATTTTATCCCTCATTCTCAAACAAGTGGTATCAGAGCCTGGTTTGGTTTGTTGAAGTGTTGAATCATAGGGAAAGTTTTATCTTGAGTGGGAGCTATGGCAGATGATGGAAGATCAAGGGTTGAAAAATTCAACGTGTAGAATTTTAGTCTTTGTAAGATGCGAGATGGAAGATTGCCTTTATCGAAGGATCTTTATACTTCATTTTCTCGAGAAGGTGAACAAACACTCGAGCATGAGAGATGTAAAATGGGATTTTCTAGATAAGAAGGCACTTGGGACAATCTAGATAAGTCTTGCATCTTCGGTATTATTTAATGTTTCAAAGGAATTAAGTACAAAAGCATTGATGGATGCATTAGGGAAGTTATATGAAAAACCCTCTACCTCTAATAAGATAATTTTAACGAAAAAGTTGTTTAATGTGAAGATGTATGAGAATGGTTCAAGATGGCATCATTTAAATGATTTTAATACGGCTGTAAATATGCTAGGTTCATTCTGATAGAATTTTATGAAGAAGTTAGGTCTTTATTAATTCTGTGCTCTTTACCTGAGAGTTGAAATAGCTTGGTAATGGCGGTAAGCAACTCGGTTCTAGCTAACTCAATGTTGAAGTTTGAGATGTTGTAGGGGTGATTCTAAGTAAGGAAACGAGAAGAAAAAGCTCTGAATCTTCTACTTCAGGGAATGCTTTGACAATGGAAACTAGAGGGAGACAGAAGAATAGAGGAAGCCATGGAAAATCAAAGGATCGGGCAAGGTCAAAATCCAAAAGTAAGATAGTATGCTAGCACTGTGGAAAGTCTGGGCATGCAAAGAAGGACTATTGGGAGCTTCGGGACAAGAAGAAACAACAAGAAGAAAACAAGGAGGCAAATGTGGCAACGGGTAATGTATGTCAGGATGATTTGATTCTTTCTTTGCATAATATTGCTGAATCTTGGGTTTTAGATTCAAGGGCTTCTTTCCATGCTACTCCACATAGGCATTATTTTGTTGATTATGTTCAAGGGATTTTGGGCATGTTTTTCTTGGTGATGATGAGCCTTGCAATATAGTTGGAAAATTTTATGTTCGGGTTAAGATGAAGAATTAGAATACATGGCTATTGAAGGATGTCAAAGATGTGCCTAATTTAAAATGAAATTTGATATCGGCGGGAAATTGGAAAGTGATGGTTGTCTTGTGATATTTACATCGACTCTTAGAAGGTTACCAAGGGTGCTCTTGTGGTGGCAAGAGGTAGGAAGGTTAGAACCTTATATTTAACCACTTATGGCACTAATGATTGTAATCTTGTGACTTCAAAGTAGATACAACATTGTGGCACTATAGGCTCGGTCATATAAGCCATAAGGGCATGGAGATCATGAAGAAGGATTTTCCTAGATATACGAAATAGGTTTGGAGTTCTGTGAGGAATGCATATATGGGAAACAAAGTGAGTAAGTTTTCTCAAGGTTAGACCTACAAAGAAAGAGAGTAAGTTTGATTTGGTGCATTCTGATGTGTGGGGCCCGCTCGGTATCATCTCTTGGGGTTCAAGTTTTTATGTTACTTTTATTGATGATGTAACAATGAAAGTTTGGTTTTATTGTATTAGAAACAAATATGATGTATTTGACACTTTTGTTAAATGGAAAGCCTTGGTAGAGAATGAAATAGGTCTTAAGCTAAAATGTCTCAGGTTAGATAATGGAGGGGAGTATTGCAGCAATGAATTTGATGATTACTATTCTAAGAATGGAATCCGTAGGCAAAAGACAGTTCCAGGAACTTTGCAGCAAAATGAGGTGTCAAAAAGGATGAACAAAACAATAATGGAACGTGCTAGGAGCATAAGGTTACATGTAGGACTCGCCTCTTTCTTTTTCGTTAGAGAAGCGGTGAGCATAGCCGTGTACTTGATAAATAAAGGACCCTCAAGTGCCTTAAATGGAGTCATACCCGAGGAGGATTGGTATGGTAAGAAAGTTAATTATTCATTTCTTAGAGTATTTGGATGTGAGGTGTTTATTCATAAAGACAAGGATGATAGGACCAAGTTAGAGGCTAAATCGGAAAAATGTACTTTCATTGGTTATGGTGGTGATGACTTTGGATATAAATATTGGAGTATTGAGGACAAGAAAATAATTAGATCTAGGGATGTGGTCTTTAATGAGAAAGTCATGTACAAGCAGCAGCTTCGAAAACAGAGAAGAATCCTAGAAATAATATGCGGTGGTAGTTTATCTTCCGAATGGGAAAATGACAAATGAATCAGTTTAGGAACCTCCTCAACAGAACCCCAAACTCCTATATTGAGGAGGTCATCTAGTGTAAAAAGAGAACTTGAACATTTTTCTCCTTATCTTGATTATTTATTACTCACTTTGAAAGTGGAGAGCCGAGAGAGCTTTGATGAAACAATACGGTAGATGCCAGAAGAAGTGGGAACAAGCCATGGATGAGGAGCATTAGGCTCTCATGGAGAACCAGACATGGGATTTGGTGATGCTACCCAAACGTAAAAGAGCATTATAGAACAAGTGGGTGTTCAGATTCAAAGAGGAAGGAGGCAAGAAAAGGTACAAGGCGCGGTTGGTAGTCAAGGGGTTTGCATAGAAAAAAGCTATATATTTTGATGAGATTTTTTCTTCTGTAGTAAAAATGACTTCTATTAGAACTGTTCTTGGAATAGTTGCAGCAGAAGACTTACACTTAGAGCAGCTTGATGTAAAGACTGCATTTCTCCATGGTGATTTGGAGGAGGATCTATATATGCAACAACCAGAGGGCTATGAGGTCAAAGGTAAAGAGGAGATGGTGTGCAAACTGAAGAAGAAATTGTATGGCTTGAAACAAGCTCCACGTCAATGGTATAAAAATTTTGATAGCTTCATGATGGAGCAAGGTTATTTTAGATGCCATTTTGACCATTGTGTGTATACAAATAAATTTGAGGATGTCAGTTATATTATCATGTGTCTATATGTGGATGACATGTTGGTTAGAGGTAAAAACATGCAGGAAATAGAAGTACTCAAGAAGCATCTAAGTGAATCCTTTTCTATGAAGGATTTGGGGGCAGCCAAACAAATCCTTGGTATGAGGATATCTCAGGATAGGAAAGAACGAAAGATGACTTTATCTCAAGAAGAGTACATTAAAAATTTCTTGGAGAGGTTTAATATGCAGGATGCTAAACTGGTTGGGACTCCTTTGGCAAGCCATTTCAAGTTATCAAAGGAGCAATGTCCCAAGACAGAGCAGGAGAGAAACTAGATGTCCAAGGTACCTTACTCATTAGCAATTGGCAGTTTGATGTATGCCATGGTATGCACCAGGCCTGATATTGCCCATGCAGTGGGAGTGGTGAGTAGATTTATGAGTGATCTAAGTAGAGATCATTGGCAGGTAGTAAAATGGATCCTTCGGTATTTGAGAGGGACCATGGGGACAATTTTGTGCTACAGTGGATCATACACCACTTTGAGTGGTTATGTAGATTCATATATGGCTGGAGATGTAGACAGCAGGAGGAGCATGATAGGTTATGTTTACATTGTAGGTGGGACAGCAGTGAGCTGGATTTCATGACTACATAAGTTGGTGGCTTTTTCAACCACAGAGGCTGAGTATGTTGCTGCCACAGAGGAAAGTAAAGAAATGATTTGGTTACAACAATTTCTTGAGGATTCGGGTAATAAGCAAGAGGAAGGAAAGCTGCATAGTGATAGCCAGAGTGCTATACACCTAGCTAATAACTCTTCTTTCCACTCTAGGATGAAGCATATACGGTTAAGGTATCATTTCATGAGGACAACTTAGGATGAAGAGAAGTTTAAGCTGAAGAAGATTCATACTAGTCAAAATCCTGCAGACATGATGCCTAAGGTGGTCACAAGGGAAAACTGAAGCTATGTTCAACTTTGGTTGGTCTTCACGGAAACTAGTGAAGGGTTGAGAAGCTTGCTACGAGGAAAAAAAAGTCTCCAAGTGGAAGATTGTTAGTTTGTGGAGCTCTGTTTTCATGTGAGAAAGTGTTGAAGACTATACACTAAGAGTATTATACACTTTCCATGTTGTTTTTTTAGGGTTCGGGCAGCAAATTTCCGAGAAATTTATTTTGGCCTTTAAACGTGCCCATTATACTGGGAAACGTTCTTTTCTCATATGTGCCATATTTTTTACCCATAGGTTTATGAGACAGTTTTGCCCCATGTTTTTGATACCCATGGTTTTGTAAAATTGCTTATGCGATTGTGTACTTATTTGGTTTTGTACATATGGTAGGGTCAATGTAACATTGCAAATGTGTATGAATTTGGGTGTGAATTATGTAGAGTTTGTTGAGCATAGCTCCAAACAGATCTGGGTATTGTATTGAGAGAGCAATGGCTTGTAATAAAATATGAGCAAGTGATTCTTGGTGGACGTAGCCCAAATTGGGTGAACCACGTTAAATATTGTCTCTTTGTGTTGTGTTATTTTATTCTACACTTTTATTTTAGATTTGTAATATTTACTACATATTAGTTTCTACTATTGTGATTCTATGAGGGTTTCTTCTGCATATTTTATCCCTCATTCCCAAACAAGTGGTATCAGAGCCTGGTTTGGTTTGCTGAAGTGTTGAATCGTAGGGAAAGTTTTATCTTGAGTGGGAGCTATGGTAGATGATGGAAGATCAAGGGTTGATAAATTCAACAGGTAGAATTTTAGTCTTTGGAAGATGCAGATGGAAGATTGCCATTATCGAAGGATCTTTATACTCCACCTGTCCTGAGAAGGTTAAAAACCCTCGAGCATGACAAGACGTAGAATGGGATTTGCTGGATAGGAAGGCACTTGGGACAATTTGGCTATGTCTTGCATCTTCGATATTATTTAATGTTTCAAAGGAAAAGACTACAAAAGAACTGATGGATGCATTAGGGAAGTTATATGAAAAACCCTCTACCTCTAATAATATATTTTTAATGAAAAAGTTGTTTAATATGAAGATGTCTGAGAATGGTTCAAGAACAGATCATTTAAATGATTTTAATACGGTTGTAAATATGCTAGCTTTGATTACAATAGAATTTGATGAAGAAGTTAGGGATTTATTAATTTTGTGCTCTTTACCTGAGAGTTGGAATAGCCTAGTAATGGAGGTAAGCATCTCGGTTCCAAATAACTCAAAGTTGAAGTTTGAGGATGTTTTAGGGGTGATTCTAAGTGAGGAAATGTGAAGAAAAGCTCTTTCTTGGGGAGGCATAAGGAAATGCTTTGACATTGGAAACTAGAGGGAGACAAAAGAATAGAGGAAGCCATGGAAAATTGAAGGATCGGGCATGGTCAAAAGCCAAAAGGAAGATATTATGATGGCAATGTGGAAATTTTGGGCATGCAAAGAAGGATTTGTTGGGAGCTTCGGGACAAGAAGAAACAACATGAAGAAAACAAGGAGACAAATGTGGCAACGGGTAATGTATGCCAGGATGCTTTGATTCTTTCTTTACATAATATTGTTGAATCTTAGCCCAAGGTTTTGATACCCACAGTTTGTAAAACTACTAATGTAGTTGTGTACTTATGTGGTTTTTTGCATATGGTAGGGTCAATGTAACATTGCAGATGTGTATGAATTTGGGTGTGAATTATGTAGAGTTTGTTGAGCATAGCTCCAAACAGATCTAGGTATTGTATTGAGAGAGCAGTGGCTTGTAAAAAAATTTGAGCAAGTGATTCTTAGTGGATGTAGCCCAAATTGGGTTAACCATGTTAAATATTGTCTCTTTGTGTTATGTTGTTTTATTCTACACTTTTATTTTAGATCTCGTAATATTTACTACATATTAGTTTCTCTTTGCTATGCGATTCGTGAGGATTTATTCTACATATTTTATACCTCATTCCCTAACACAAAAGATGGATACCATGACTTGTACATGATCCATGCTCACCCCAAACCCAATATTTGTTAAAAATTAAATCCCTATCTTCAGGGGTTTTAAAGACATCAATAAAATAAGCTTTAACACAAGTATAAAGCTCGATCTTACCTTGTATTATTTCCCTATGTCTTTTTGTAATCCAATCATGGAGTTGAGAAAGTTTGGGCTAGAATTTGTTAAACCTGCATATGAGACCCAAGTGAGTTAAATTTTCCTCCTCTTTGAGAACCTTTTGAGGCAGATCCTCTCCAATTTTCAGTGTCAAGGTGTAGTGCGCACTTCCCTTCGACACTTTTATTATTGATCATGACATTGTTGACTATATTATGGACATTATTATAGTTTGATTTAGTATGATATTAGATGTTAGATCATGGATTATTGTTGACTTTGGTTCATATTTGATGCATGATGATTATTGGAGACATTCTATATTGATGTTGGTATACTTGATTTACATCGTTATATTTATGGATGTTGTTTGGACATGTGATATTTGGATATATTGAGTAGATCTAGAAAATGGAAGTAATTTGATGATCATATATTTTTTGATAAAATTGTAAATGATAATGTTGGTTGCCTTGATGATGTTGCGATTCATGTCTATAGAGGATTTTGGAAATCATATATTATACCTATTTGAATGTTCGATATGGCCACGAGGCCGAAGGAGGTAATTGTGTTTTGCAGGTTAAAATATCACAACAAACATCGGGGATTGGAGACCAACCAAATTGGAATTCTAGATGAATTCAACAAGGTCACCATGACAACATGTATTGTTTGTGTGTGTGTGTTTGATTTTGTTAAGGGGTTCCCATGGGAGGGATTACCTTTAAATGTGACCAAAGGGTTAAGTGTATTTACTCATTTGGTTCCTTTTTATGGATGTTTGTATGTGTTTATTTAGGGTGCTTTTACCCCTTTCATTATTTATTAAATTGTGATAAATATTGTGAGCAACCATACAGTTGGAATAAATAATTAAATTGGGTCATAAGAATGTAATTAATAGAGTTGTTGGATCTTGATTTAAGTGTTGTAAGAATGTGTAAGTGATGTGTAAGTAAATTTTGGAGTATGAAACACTCCACCTTCTTTGAAATTCGAATTTGTCCTTGGAGGCTGATTTTGGAGGCTTGTGGGACAAGTTAAACTTGCCCCACACCTCTTAAAATGTGTACCAACCTTACCTATGGTTGGGGAGTTAAATTTATACTTTCTTTATGATTTTTTTCAAGTCAAGTTGTAAGTTGTAATTTCACTTTCTTACATGCTTTTAATTCCATTCCTTATGGGGTGTGGGCTTGATTTGAGTGTGTAAGTAAAGTGTCATATTATTCACCCACCTATTAATTATGTCTTGGAGTTTGAAGTTGAATTTTGTGTTGGAGTTGAGGATGTGTGATGTGGCATCCTACATGGATTCACCACATCCTCTTCCCTTCCCTCTTCCATAAATTTGAATTCCTTATCTTGATTTGGGTTTCTTCACTTTTGGATACTTCATTTGGGGTGAATTATTTTGATGTTTTGAGCTCTTTCTTTTGGATAAGATTGGAGATTGTTGCATACTTGTAGATTGTTGATCTTGGACTATTTTTTACATTAGAAAGTTTGTTTTTGGTAACTTTGGAACAAAAATCTACCATGGAGAGGTAGGAGTTTTTCTCTTGAAATGATCTCTTTTCATTTTTATGCACATATAAATGGTTTAATGTTTGAATGTATTGTTTTATTATTGGTTGGTTGGGTAGACTGCTTAGGAATGGTGTAGGAGAAGACTATAAGGAATTCTTGTGGGGAGGCATAAGTGCTTTGGGAGGCATAAGTTCTTTGGTGAGGTATAAGTGTGGAGAGAGTTGGGATTTTGGTTCCACCTTATAAAAGAAATATCTTGCATTTCTTTAGTCGTTATGGGGTGCCATAAGAGGTTGGTGAGGCATAAGGAAATGTGAGGAATAAGGGGTACTTGGGGAGGCATAAGGGCATGTCGGGAATTGAAATGATATATAATTTGGTGGTTTATTCTCGGTGGCAATACCCATTTCCCCTTTGGGAGGCATAATCAACATCCCCCATAGTTTCTTTCTCCTTTGGCTTGCATGATGAAGCCTAAGTTTTATTTGTTGTGTTTTCTATAATTACAACCTGCAGATTTGTTTGACCGTGTTTTTGTTGTGAAAGATTACTTTTGCCTGTTGTGGAAGCCTATTGTTTCCATGTGTTGAAATACATATTTTATTGCATTTTGGTTGGGGCTCGGGGCCAATGAAGAGGGAGGCTTCTCCTTTTCATTGGATTTCTTGGTTGGGTGGAGAGTGTTTCCTTTCCCCTACTTTTGTGGTGATCAAACTAGAAAATGAAGGAACTTCATGTTGTTGTCCTGGAGCTGGAAAAGAAGACAGATTTGACAGTCTTTGTTGAGATTTATTTTATTGTAACCTTTTCTCACTTTTGAAGTGGATGACCTTGTATATTATTGTGATGGAAAGACTACTTTGTTTTTAGCTATGAAAGTTGTATTTGATTATGGAAGAATATATCTTGCAATCAGTTCTGTGAACATAAAAGAAAGATACGTATTTTGTATGTTGTATTTCGAAAATAAATGGGAAAGAAGTTGTAAGAGATTCATTTGAATTAATGGAAGTTGTTACCTTGTTCAAATGATTTCATTTTCATTGAAAATCTGGTTGTTGAATGTATTTTGAAATCTCTATTTGGAAAAATTGAAAAGTGAATACGTATGAAGAAATACATTACTCTACTTTGTTGAAATGTATGATTTGAAAAATAGAAACTGCATTCTTGGTTCTACTTTTGATTGAAGGAAAGATAACTATTTTAAACTAGCATGGAATGAATTCAATGTTCTATAGTATGGCAAGTGAAATAAATCTATTCGAATTTTATCTCTGTTAGATAATTTTCATATTGGAAAATATTAATAAGAAATTAAACAGAACGAACCTGCAACATTGAAAAGACAAAATTAAATACCAAATTGAACTTGTAAGATCAAAATGACCCCAAACAAACTAAAATACTTAAGAAATTTTTATAGAACCTTTCAAATCGGGAAAAGGCAAAATTGCAGACATTTTACTGTATAAAAATTGGTAAATTTGTATTGAAAATCAATAAAACAAATTAAATCTTACAATATATCCTAAATTCTTCCAATTGCAATCCTCCATGTCATTTTGGCATGTTGAGAAATAATTCATGGTGGATTGGAACAAAATTTATAAGTTAAAAAGTCAAGTTTACATTTTAAAGGCCAGAAAAGGATTTTTCTAAAATTTACCCTTCAAAATTTATCTAATACACGCTTTTAAGATTGCAATGCAAAGAGGACTATGATACCAAGTTCCAGAAAGTCCTCGTTTTCCAAAAACTAAGTTCCCAATCAAAAGTTATGGCCTTCTGAAGTTTTCACTTCATTCTTCTTAGCTTCGAAAAAACTCTAAGTTCTTACCAAGGCATTGGTAGGGGAGCATATTGCCTTAAAACTCAACGCCAAATTTTTTTGGGAAAATATTCTTAATTTTCTCCCATCGCGCTGCTGCCCTCAGCCAATTTGGTCGAAGGCACGTGCTCGGCAGAGGATCGCTTTTTTCCGAACCTTAACCTTTAAAAAATTGGCAAGTCTTCTTCGTTGTCCCGCTTGCCTTCAACTAATGGTCAGGCCGACACATGGCAACTTTTAGGAGGAGGAGGCTCAAAAAAAATTTGAAAAATTTCCAAGTTTTCCCCACGGCCCCGCCAGCCCGTAGCTAATGAGGATCTTCCATGTGGCTTACCAAGGCATTGGTAGGGGAGCATATTTCCTTAAAAACGCAGCGCTTAACAAATTTTTTTGGGAAAAAATTATTAATTTTCTCCATCGGTCCGCCCCGCCAGCCAATGGTGACACGTGGCTTCACAAGATGACGACGAGGATCGGTTTTTTTCTGAACCTTAACCTTTTAAAAAATTTGGGTGAAAATTTTCAAGTTTCTTCACTTGCCTCGCTGCCTTCAACTAATGGTTGGGACACATGGCAACTTTAGGCATTAGAGGAGGCGAAGTGTTTTAAACCCCTAAACCCTTTTCTCCTCAAAATCAAAAGTTTCTAAATTTTTCCACAAATACCCAACCCACGCCATTAGTCACTTGACATGTGGCCTTTCTAGGTGTTGGTGGAGGTGTAGAGATTTTTAATTCCTTAAACTTTTTTCTTCAAAAAGTCTAAAATTATTAAGTTCCTCCGCAAACCCGCCTTTCCGCTAGCCACCGTGGGGCTAACACGTGGCATCCTAGGGTGTCGGCGGAGGTGCGGGTTTCCTTAAACCTTTAATTTGTTTCTTGCAAAATTATTAGTGCTTAATGTTTCTCAAGGTCCGCCTTCCCACGATCTACTATTGGCTTGACACATGGCCCTCTCGAGCGCAAGTAGAGGTGCAGGTCAATTTGAAACCTTTCACTTTTTCCAAAGAAAAAGAGGGCTTAAAATATTAAGTTCCTCCGGTGGCCCACCCTTTGGGAAAATTTTCTTCCCGAGGCCCGAGACCTGCAGTCCGCCTTTCTTGGAAAAAGTCTTCCGAGGCCCGCAAGCCCGCCGAATGGGAAACTTTTCTTCCTGAGGCCCGCACGTCCGCCTTTTTTTGGGAAAATTTCATCCCGAGGCCCACACCCACCAAATGGTGCATAATTGGTACATTCTGTATCAAACACTCATATCGTAAATGAAAATTATCTCGCCAAGGCTCCGCAAGCCCACCAAATGTGAAAATTTTCACCCCAAGGCCCGCCGGCCCATAACTTGAGAAATATGATGAGTTACGAGGATTCTTTATATCACTGGAAAGGGGAGGAAATTTTCTATCTAATGGAAAAATTTTAGGAAGTTTTAAGTATGTTAAATATGGGAAAAATCAAGTTGAATCTTTTTAGTCAGTTTGAGAGTGGGTTAGCAAGAAATTAACCTTTTATTTTTAGATGTATGTTTTACCCCTTATATTTAGACCTTGTTAATTGTTTAAACCTTGTGGAATTAAATACCTTGGGTATTTAATTTTTTTTACTCTTCTAACTCCCTAAAAGTGTTATTAAGGAATATTTAACTATAGTGTTGATTTAATTAATGATAAAATTGATATCTAAAGAGATTTTGAGCTAGGTGTGATTTTATTACTTGTTCTAAAAGGAAAATGTTGTTTGTTAAATTTAATTGTCTTTGGATCTTGTTGTAATAAACTATAGTTGTCACTTGGTTCATTTTGGCGGAATGTGAGGTGAATTCTAAACACACAGGTTCGGGCTAGCGGCCGAAAAATTGAATTCTCAGTATCGTGGGCTTGCACTTTAAAAAAAAAATCCATAATTTTTCCTAACCAAACCTAGGTTGTTCTTGGGTCTCAAGTGAGAATTTTAGCGGGTGTTACACAGGGTCACTGGAGGGTTTCAAGAGCTTGTCGAGTTTTTAAATATTTTATCAAAGATGGCCACTAGCTCTCTACCTAACCACCGCAAAGAAAAGATTTGATTTTCCCTTGGCTATTGTTGGTTTTCTCTGGTTTGTTTGGGTTGGAGTTTTCATCTCATGAACCACTATGACCATATCAAAAGCCAATGACACCGCTACTAGGGTTCACAGAGTTCTTCCGAGGATAAAAAAATTCCTATTTTTGATGTAATAAATCCAATCTTGCCACCAACAGAACCCATGGCCAATCCAATCTAGGATAAAGCTTCCTGATGGTAATTTCCACTCCCATCCGGAGTAGATCCTTGCCACCAATCTTGAGGCGAAACAACGTCTTTACCAGAGCCACCATTGGGTGAGCCTTCTTTCCTCTAATTTTTGGAATACTTTTATTAGATATAAATTTATTATTTTATTTTATATAATATCATATAAATATGGATGAATAATAAAAAATGAGGATAAGTGAACCACTGTTAAAATCAATACATTTCATTGGTAAAGTAGAATCTATAAAATAATATAGTAAAAGTGAATGAAAAATAAATAGAAAATATGAGAATTGACCATTTTTTTAGATTAGGTAATTCTTAGTTTTTGAGGTGAACCAAAAACCCACAGTATAAAGGAGGAAAAGATATAATAATGAGGTATAAAGGAGCTTCCTCTACCAATGGAAAAATGTAACACCCGCTATATTTTTTCTACACGAGACCCAAGAACAACCTAAGGCAAGCTATAAAAATTATGTGATAATTTTTTTTTTGAAAACACATTCCCGCAAAATGGTTTCAAAAATAACAGTTGTCACATTATTGTTTCTAAGTCACTTAAAATTAATAATATAATTTTCTCCATTATAATAAAATATTAAAACTCTCATTACATTTTAATGAAATTAGTTTCACTAAAGCATGGTTTCGGTTCCCCTAAAAGTTATTTTGATAAACATTTAAATTCCACTATAGTTGAAATTTACACATTTTAATCTCAAGGGTAAAGGGGTCTATTAAATAAATACTAAAGTTATTTTAATCCCACAAGGGGTCTAGGTTCAAAACAAATAACAAGGTCCCTAAAATTTTACAAGGGTAAGAATAATAAACACACCCCTTACACAAAAAAGTGGCCCCCTTAAAAGTCAACCCATGTATTTTAGATTTAAAATTTAAATTTAAATTCCTCTCACCCACTCCCCACCTAATTTTTGTAGGGATGAATCTCATCCCTTGGATGGATTCATTTGGGGCCCTTAGATGAGGGAAAAACAACTAACCCTAAAGTTTTCTTAAGAAAGCTTCTTTCTCTTTTCTTTTGACTTATTATTTCTCTTTTGTTTTGTAGGTTGTTAGAGGAGAAGGAAGCCATTAGAGGCCATCTCAAGCTTTTGGAGAGGCACACATGCTTCATTATTTTCTTATTTGGTTTATACCCTCATTTAGGGTTTCAAGTATTGATTTATTTTATTTAACTCATAGTTTAAGATTTTCCCAAATGGGCTTGTGGGTTTTGCCCCATTTTAGTGATGTAGTTACATTTGATATATGTTTTCCTTTGGTTATGTGAATACACACACACACACACACACACACACACACACACACACACACACACACACACACACACACACACACACACACACACACACACACACACACACACACACACACACACACACACACACACACAACGAAGTGAAAATATACACGGCCACGGAATACATTTTTCACATTCTACAAGAGTTGAAAATGCCCAGTGGACGAGATAATGTTTTGTGGCCACATAGATTAGACTTGCGTTTATTTCTTTTGTTTATTGAAAAGTGGGGGATTATATTATATTGAATGTTGTTTTGGGTTGGTTTTATTGGTAGTAAATTGGGGTTGGGGAGCATCGCTGACCCCACACCCCACCCCATTAACAAATGGTGTGGGGGTGGGATCGGAGACCCTCCCCAACCCTTTTCCCCACAAAACTTACACAGTGCAGCCATAAGCTACCACGGTTTCCAATTTTTATCTTTTTATTTATTACCTTAATAAAACTTATTTGATATACTACGTATGCATGTATGTATGTATGTATGTATGTACACACACACACACACACACACACACACACACACACACACACACACACACACACATATGTATGTATGTATGTATGTATGTATGTATATGTATACATACATACACACACACACACACATACATATATACATATATACATATATGTATGTATGTATGTATGTATGTATGTATGTATGTATGTATGTATGTATGTATGTATGTATATATATACTATGTATGTATATATGTATATATATGTATGTATGTATGTATACATACACATATATATATATATATATACATATATACATACATACATATATATATACATACATACATACATACATACATACATATATATATATATATATATGTATGTATGTATGTATGTATGTATGTATGTATATATACATACATATATATATATATATATATATATATATATATATATATATATATATATATATATATATATATATGTATGTATGTATGTATGTATGTATGTACAATATTATAATATTAGTTCAATGGCTTTATCTCGATATTAATATACTTTCATTAATATAATAATATTAATAGTATATTAATATTAATACATTTTTATATTAATAATATTTTATTATAATAATATTTAGGATATTAATATTATTATCAAAAGTAACAATGAAATATAGATAGTAACATTGGTGAGTTGAATACTTGCACTAACATTTTCTTCTCTAACAATTTGAAAAATATTATATAGAAGGTAAAAGATAATACATTTCATTTCCCCTAACAATTTTTAGTATATTTGCAATAATTTCTAAATGAGAATTGCATACTAGAATTAGAAATTAGACTAACTCATTGGCCAAATAAAAGACAATTATAATTTAATATCTTTTCCATCAACAATACAAGAAGATGCACAAATAGTCTAAATTTTCCACTACATGCATTTTAAGTAATATAATAAAATTTAATATTTCTTCATACAAATTTCCAACATTCCACAAGAGACTTTCAACAATATTTCCAATAATTTTTAGAGAAAGAGCAACACACTTTTGTGAGAAAATAAATCAACTACAATGGGAAAAAGATGTTTCCCCTTTTTAACTTCATTTCTATTACAACAAAACTAGCTTTACAAAAAAACAAGACTTTCTTTCCTTTTTCAACATACAATACAATCTTGATCACTAAAGAACAATACAACCTTCCTTCCAAAATAAAATACAATAACCTTCCACTTGAAGTGGGAAATTTTGCAAGAAGGAAACTACAATGAGATACAATTTGCCTTCAAATATTGCTCCAAGAATCAAGTCTCCAACCAAGCTCCATCTTCTCATCACTTGATCACAACAACCAAAAATGGGGGAGAGGAAACACTCTCCACCCAACCAAAATTTCAATGAGAAGAAGAAACAATTATTCTCATTGGCCCCCGATCCCTAACCACAAGGTAATAAGGGATGTATCAACACATGGAAACTAAAACAATGCTTCAACATTCACTTTCAAACAACAAGCACCTAAGTAAAATAACCATAAAGGACACTTATCTTTAAACAAAAACATTCCCAAACAATGGCTTATAAAATAGTCAAGTAGAGATAGGAATAATGGGGGATCCTTGTGCCTCCCAAGGGTTTGGATGCCCACCTCTAAAATCATCCAAAACAAATCAACCCCAAAATCTCTTATGCCTCCCCACAACAAAAAAACTATGTCTCTTATGCCTCCCTCACTCTTATGTCTCCCTCTCTCTTATGGCTCCCACAATACATAAAATAATAAAATAGAACAAGGTGGGGCATCTAAAACCCACCAAGAAACTTTTATGCCTCCCAACATATTTCATCCCCATATCCAAATCTCAACACAACCTAAGGTCAAATTACTACCCAACACTTCAAGCAAGAACACAATTCCATACAATCACATAACATGCAAGAAACAAGGAGAAAAAGAGAGAAAAAGATCCTACCTTGCCATGGTAAAGCTCCTCTTTGAAATATAGTCCCAAATATTCAAACATAAGAAATTTTCCAAGCACCCTTCAACTCCCACAAGAAAGCATCCAAAAGGAGAGAGTTCAAAATAAGTGAGTAACCCCAAATGCCTCCCAAAATTTTCAATAAATAGAAAAGAGGAGGAGGAAGATGACATGGCTCTAAGTAGGATGCCACATCATTACTTCTCCACTCCACATCACCCAATTCAAACCCTTATTCCAATGAAAATTAAATGGGTGGTTGAGAGGTATGACAAACCTCTTACACACACCATTCCAACCCATACCCTTTAGGACAAAGAAATAAACATATGTAAGAAAGTGCAATAAAAACTTACCATTTGTCTTCCTAAAACACATAATGGGGTCTATTTTTGACCCCCCAACCCATAGGTATGGTTGGTATAATAAATTTATATGTGTGGGACAAGATTAACTTGTCCCACAAACCTCCAAAATTGACCCTTAAAGCCAAATCCGAATTTTTAAGGAGAGGTAGAGTATACAACACTCAAGATAACATACACTTCACTTACAACACATAAACCAAATAATAACCGAATCTAATAAATGAATTATTTTTTTCCCATCCATAATTAGTTTACTAACATGATTAATCTACTAATTTAGACATATAACTTAATTAATAATAAAAGGGAATACATCAAGATAAAATCACATAGTCTAAAATTAAATACAAGAAAATCAAATAGAAGAACAACACACAAACCTCTTAGTCACAATTGGAGGTAATCCCCACTATGGGTACCCCCTAACAACAAACAAGACACACACATGTAGTGCCCACTTCCCTTTGACACCTTTATATACTGATCTTCATACTGCTGATTATATTATGGACATTATTATGGTTTTGATTTAGTATGATGTTAGATGTTAGACCATGGTTTATAGTTGATCTTGATTCACTTATGATGAATGATGATTATTAGAGACATTGCATATGTGGATGATGATATATTGGTTGACATAAATATATTATGGATGTTGTTCGGACATGTGATATTGGATATTGTGAGTGGACCTAGAAATGGAAATTATTGGATAATGATATCGTGGTTGATATAAATTGAAAATGATATTTTTGATTGCTTGTTGTTGTTGTGATTGAGATATCTAGATGATTGTGGAATTATATTTATATTAATTTGGATGTTCTGATATGGCCACGAGGCCAAAGGAGGTATTTGTGTTTTGCAGGTTAAAAATATCACAACAAACATCGGGGATTGGAGACCAACCACATTGGAATTCTAGATCAATTCAAAAAGGCTGCCATGGGAACTTGTATTATTGTGTGTGATTGTATTTTGTTAGGGATTCCCATGGGGGGGACTTCCTTTGAATGTGACCAAGGGTTATATGTATTTATTAATGTGGTTTCTTTTTATTAATGTTTGCATGTGTTTATTTTGTGGTGCATTTACCCCTTTCATTATTTATTAAATGTTGTGTTAATATTGTGAGTAATCATGTTGTTAAAATAAATAAATAAAATATGTCATAAGAAAATATTTATTGAAGTTGTTAGCTCTTAAATTTAATGTTGTAAGAATGTGTAAGTAATGTGTAAGTGATGTGTAAGTTAAGTTAACTTCTGAGTGTGAAACACTCCACCTTCTTTGAAATTCGAATTTTTCTTGGAGGCTGAATTTGGAGGCCTTGTGGGACAAGTTAAACTTGTCCCATACCTCTTAAATTTAATTACCAACCATAACTATGGTTAGAGGGTTAAATTTGGACCTTATTTATGCATTTTGAAATGACTAATTGTAAGTTTTAATTGCACTTTTCTTACATGTTTTAATTTTAGTCCTTTTGGGGTGTGGGTTTGTTTTGGAGTGTGTAAGTAAAAATGTCATTCTTATTTATTATGAATTGGAGAATGAAGTTGAACTTGTGTTGGAGTTGAGGATGTGTGATGTGGCATCCTATATGGATCCACCTCATCCTCTTCTCTTCCCCCTTTTATAAAATTTGAATTGCTTGCCTTGTTTTGGGTTGTTAAACTTTTGGATACTTCATACGTGGGCGAATTATTTTGTTGTTGGAGAGAACTTGCTTTTAGAAAAATTTGAAGATTGTTGCATGCTTGTGCTTGGCTGATTTGGATTGCTTTCATTGGGATAAATCTTACTATTTTAGGATTGGAACAACTCCATCATGGAGAGGTAAGAGCTTGGCTCTTGAAATGCTCTTCTTTTATGGATGTAAATGTTATTGTGTGAATGTTTTGGCATGTTTTGTGCACTGTTGGGTAGATGGCCTAGGAATGGTGTAGGAGAAGGCTATGGGGTTTACTTTGTGAGAGGCACAAGTGTGTTTTAGGGAGGTATAACTGTGGAGGAGTTGGTATTTGGGTTCCACCTTATAAAGAAATAGCTTGCATTTATTTACTTGTTATAGGGTGTCATAAGAGGTTGGGAGGCATAAGGAAATATGAAGAATAAGGGGTACTTTGGTGGAGGTATAAGGATTGTTAGGGCTTTTGATATACTATATTTTGACATTTTGTAATTCATGTGGTGATACCCATTTCCCCTTTGGGAGGCATAAGTGGCATCCCCCATAGTTTCATGCTCATTTGGCTTGCTTGATGAAGCCTTAGTTTTGATTGTCATGTTTTAATGTAGTTGCAAACTATATTTGGTTTTGGACTGTGTTTTTATGTGAAACAAAATGTTGCTTGTGTGTTATGTGGATGCCTTTTTTTTCCATGAGTGGAATCATATCTTTCATTGCATTATGGTTGGGGCTTAGGAGCAATGAAGAACGATGGCTTCTTCCTTTTCATTGGATGTCTTGGTTAGGTGGAGAGTGTTTACTTTCCACTAATATTGTTGTGATCAAATTGGAAGAATGAGAAATCTACATGTTGCTTATTCTAGAGCAAGGAAAAGAGACAGTTTGACAGTCCCTTCTTGAGATAAATTTTATTGTAACCTTTCCCACTTGAAGTGGATGAAATTGTAAATGTTTTGTAATGGAAATTTGTTGTGTTGATTATGAAATTTGTAAAGTGAAATGAAAAGAGATAAACTCTATTTTTGTTTCGAAAGAGTGTGAAATAAATTGTATTCGAGGAATGAAAGAAAAGTTGTAAAGTTGTATTTTGAAATGAATAAAGGATTTCACTACCTTTCTCAATTGCATTGTTGTACTGAATTTGATCATTTAATTGTGATTTGAAATCTCTATTGAAAATAATAAATGCATGTAAAGAAAAAGATAATGCTCTGTTCTCTTTTGAAATACGTTAAAATTGGAAATCATACTTTTCATTTTGGCTCTTAAATGGTTTGATTGAATCAATTAAATGTATAAGAATAGAATGGGAATGAATTTCCATACTTGGAAGATAAAAATGATAAATAGATCCTTTCGAATTTGATCTTTGTTTTGTGTTTCAATATGGCAAATAATTTATCCAAAATGCACAGTTCAAACCTGTAATAAAAAAAAATAACAATGAAACATTAAAATTGAATATACTAAGTTACATATGAATTCATTTAGACTATAACACTTAAGAAATATCTTTCAAAACATTGCAAAATAGAGTTCAAACCTTTCACAGGTCATTTGTTGTCAGAAGTTGTAAATTTTCAATTTGGAAATCAATCAAACAAATTTACTTTCCATATCCATCTAAAATTATTCTTAGAAAAATCGTCCATGTCTGTATGGCATGTTGAGTTAAGGAAAAGATCAAATTTGAATAAATTTTATAAGTTAAAATTTACTAGTCTTCCTTTAAAATCCTACAGAAAATTTTCACAAAATTTACCCCTTAAACTTCACCAAAATTAAAAATATATTATACTGTGCATAAAGGGTGTCAAGATCTTTCCGTAAAGTCCTCGTTTTCCAAAACCAAGTTCTCTATCAAAATTTATAGCCTTCTGAAGTTTTCTTCATTTTGCATCAAAAATAATTCTAATTGTCAAAAAGAAATTTTGAAAAAATTCCCCTGCATGGAGCCACCACCCCATTTTTTCCTTTTGTCGCTTTCTACATGCCCGAAAAATAAAATTTACCCTTTTAAAATTTTTTGGGGAAATTTTCCCAGCCAGCTCCGCCATGCCCATCCAATCAAAAGCTACCACATGGCCTCATGAGGCAACGACGGAGGTGCAAAACCCTTTTAAGCTTAGTGTTTTTTTAAAATTTTGAGAAACTTTTGTAAGTTTCCTCCACCTCCCCGCCGGCTTGTAGCCAATCATTTGTTGCCATGTGGCATCACGAGGCGTCGGCAGAGGAGTGGTTACATTTGAAAACTTAAACTTTTAAACCTTTTTGGAAAAAAATTCTAAGTTCCTCCCCCCTCCCGGCCCATTGCAGCGAATTAGGTGCTGTCCACGTGGCTTCACCAAGTGATGGCGGAGGAGCATATTTTTATTGACTTTGAAACTTTAAAGCTTTCTTTGGTGAAAATTATGAAGTTTTCCCACTGCCCGCCGCCCGCAACCAATGGTAGGTTGACACGTGGTAGCCTTAGGTGTCGGTGGAAGCACAAAACATTTTGTAACTTTAATTTTGTTTCCCTTTAAAATCTTAAATTCTAAAAGCACTCCGATGGCCCATTGACCTACAGGCCCAATGAGATCATGACATGTGGTGGAACCTAGGATCGGCATAGGCGCGGGTGGCTTTTAACCCTTTGCACTTTAAACACTAAAGTCTTAAATTTTAAGTTCCCCTATAAGTCCATTTTCCACGCATGAATCGGAGCTCGACACATGGCGTCTTGGGTGTCAGCGGAGGCATGGATGAATTTAATCCGTTAGCGCTTTGTGACCAAAAAGACGTAATGTCTTAAATTGCTCCGAC
This sequence comes from Taxus wallichiana var. yunnanensis, assembly GCA_018340775.1. NCBI lineage: Eukaryota > Viridiplantae > Streptophyta > Pinopsida > Cupressales > Taxaceae > Taxus > Taxus wallichiana. Next base: position 131,732,873 of record CM031241.1, read on the forward strand.
GACCTAACATCTGCCGCCAGAGCTTTTGGAAGATGACACGTGTCCTCTTCGGGCTCGTGGGCGCACGGAGGAAAATCACGCTTTTTCCCTAAAAAAGGAAAATGTGCCAAATCTATTCCCCGCTCCGCCGGTCCGCGCATGGGAAAATTTTCTTCCCTAGGTCTGCAACTCGCCCTTGGGAAAATTTTCCTCCAAAAGTCTATTGGCCCATAACTTGAGAAATATGAGGAGTTAGGAGGACTTCTTTATATCACTAGAAAGGTGAGGAAATTTCCTATCTCATGGGAATGATTTAGGGAAGTTTTGAATGCATTAATTTTGAAAAAAATCAAGTTCCATCTTGTAAGATAGTTAGAGAGTGGGTATGATGAGAGATTACCCTCTCAACAAAATTGAACTTTCTAACCCTATGTTTTGACCTTGAGAATTTTAATAATTGCTATAAGGGGATTCTATAAGCTATTAATTATAATTGGCCTTGAAACTTTTTGTGCTAATTTGTTGCCTTGTAATGTGGTTGTTGATACTCTTAAACAAAAAAATTATTCCATAATTTTCTGACTAATACTAGGTTGTTCTTGTGTCTCAAGTGGGTTGATTTAAGCGGGCATCACACTTGGTATCGAGCGATGGTTCCAAAGCTTGGACCCTTGGGCACACTAGAAAAATTGAGACATGAACTTTAAACCTAGCACACTTTAAATCTAGAAAGAAACCTTGTTTGAAATTTTCTTATTTTAGTAAATGTGGAAAATTGAATAAAACCTAGAATAATGAACTAACTCTCATCATGTTCCATGTAGGAGGTGCGAGACAAGATGAGGATCCTTTTCACATAGACTTAGACATACCACCTCCAGATCATGTTGTAGTAGCCATCCTACCACAAATTTTACAAACTCTTTAGGATGTTAATGTCACTTTACGTGGAGGGTCAGTAGGAGGGCATGCGGCCGGACATGATAGGGTCACTTCCATTGAGGGACATACACTCATCAACACAAAGTGAGGATCATGGAGGAGGGAAATTCCATGGGGATTCGCATTAGAGAAGAGTCACCACAGAGAGGACAGGATGACCAAGTTTTAGGACATAGAGATAGGTCTCAGAGCCCTAGGATTAGAGATGAGCATGCAGAGAGGCCTAGGGGCCATCGACCATAGCTGTAGATCACATCGGGAGATCTTGAAGCTTTTGCCATCACATTATTCTAGTGACATGGGTGGGTTTTAGGCTAAGGCTTGGTTGGTGAGCTTGAGCGGATACTTCAAGCTCTTCCCTTGTTCTAGCAACATGAAATCTCGTGTTGCGATCCATATACTAAGAGATGGAGCAGGCGTATGGTGGAGGATAGAGGAGTAGAAGATCCATGTATATTATAAGACAATTACCAGGACCTATTTGAGGAGAATTTCGGGAGAAGATATTTATCATGGAGGTCCATACAAAGCAAGATAGATGAGTTTCATGACCTCCGATAGGCATCCCTCATAATAGCAGTATGAGAGTAGATTTTGGATCTACTCTAATATTTTGAGTACATGCAAGATAAGTAGGTATGGATCAACAGGTTCATTCGGGCCTAAATTTAGACATTGGAGGTATAGTGAGGATCCATTGTCCATAGACACTTTTCGAGGCCATTGAGAAGGCCTACATAGCGAGAGGAGACTCGGGAAAGACCCAGCGAGGCTAGAGACCGAGTCGAGACCCACATACAACACATGTAGGACAACAGATCGAGGGGTTAGTACCTCCTCCTTGTGGTTGGACAGGTGGTTCAACATAGTCATCTTTTAGACCATATCAAAGCAACATCAGTAGTCTTTCCCACCTTATAGACCTCCATAGAGATTTGATGGACAGAGAGGTTGGAGTATGGTACCTCCTCCTAGGGGTCCCATCGACACAGGGTGGACCTAGAGCTGGTCAGCAGAGCTCCCCAACGAGACCATAGCGCAGACCATAACCGGATGATTAGGATTCACACCATAGACTTCGAGAGTACCAAATGGACCTACTACACAGAGAGAGGATCGGGAGGTTGGATCGGGAGGTTGTCTTGGTTGTGGTGTTACTAGGAAATTTTTTTGAGGGACTGCCACATAACCCTAATAACAAGGGTAAGACACGAGATCTCCGAGCCTATTGTTATAGATATGGGGCGTAGTCATAGGATTTATGCATGCAATTGAGAACCGCCAGGGATGAGCACCGAGCATAGTTATTGAGACTACGGGTAGCATTGGTGGTATTCCTACCTCCATATTATTTGATTTTGGTTATTTTGATTCTTTTATTGCACCATGCTTAGTAGAGCAATGAAGGCTAGTTGCGAGTTAGGCGGGGTCATAGTTGGGACGTTGAGATGGCTTTTGGAGTCAAGATCTCTATAGACTCCTTAGTCAAGGACTGTGTAGTGGATTTGGGACCTTTCACCATTACCTCGGATATTCGTATCCTTTCGTTGGGATTTTATTGAGTCATTTTTTGTATGGAATGGTTATCTAAACATAGGGCCGGGATGGATTGTTATCACAAGACTATATCTTATGCAGATCATCTACGAGTTGAGTCGGTGAAATTTGGGGTCAGGAGACCTATTTCTATTCAAACCATCTCTGCTATGTAGTCTAAGCGATGTGTGCGATGGGGTTGTCAGATGTATGGTGTCACAGTCAATGAGAGGTAAGAGGATGGGTCTAGTGGACCATCGCTAGATGACAATCCCATTTTTAGAGAGTTTATTGATGTCTTTCCAGGGGAGCTACTAGGGGTTTCCATGCCCACATGAGATTTATTTTCTTATAGAATCGGTTCCGGAGCAGAGACTATCTCACAAGCACCTTATTAGATGACCACCCCAGAGCTCTATGAGCTCAAGTTTCAGTTGGAGGGCCTTCATGAGAAATTCCTTATCCGTCCTAGTGTATCCCCTGGGTACACCAGTTATTTTTGTGAAGAATAAGGATGGATCCTTGCGGTTGTGTATTGATTACCACCAACTAAATAAGGTAATGATTAAGAATCGTTGTCCTCTTTCACGTATTGAATACTTGTTTAATCGGATGAAGGGAGCCATTGTTTTCTCTAAGATTGATCTTAAGTTAAGCTATCATTGATTGAGGATTATGGAGGGAGACATTCATAAGACTACCTTTAAATGACGAGATATGGGCACTATGAGTTCACAAAGTGGTTCCTTTTGGTTTGACTAATGCCCCGTAGTGTTAATGAGTTTGATGAATGGGGTATTTAGGACCTTCTTAGATTGCTTCGTGCTCATCTTTCTTGATGACATTTTGATTTACTCATGTATGCGTCAGGAGTACAAGGGCACCTTCGCTAGGTTCTTCAGTGTCTTCATGAGCAGAAACTTTACGGGAACTTGGAGAAGTGTGCTTTCTTTTAGTCAGAGGTACAGTACTTGGGTCATATCATTTCTAAGGAAGGTATCACATTTGATCCTTCCAAGATTAGATCTATTATGGATTGTCCAAAGACCCACTACTATGACGAGGTGCACAAATTCATGGGATTAGCAGTTACTACAGGATATTTGTCCAGGACTTTTATCGGAATTGCACACCCCATCACTTCCCTTTAGTGGAAAGGGAAGAAGTTTGTCTGGTCGATAAATGTGATCCCGCCTTAAGGAAACTAAAGGAATGGCTTACTACAACACCTATTCTTGCAGTGTCGGATCCACATGGTGAGTTATTTGTGCACGATGCTTCATTGGAAGGCCTTAGAGGTGTGCTAATGTAGGAGGGTAGAGTAGTGGCTTTTGAGTCTCGCAAACTCAAATATTATGAGCTTAACTATTTGACTCATGATCTTGAGCTTGCGGCGGTTGTGCATGCCTTGGTTTGATGGAGGTAATTTCTTCTTAGTCGAGAGATTCACACTCAAATCAAATCACTTGAGTCTTCACCACCTCCTCACGTATCCCAATCTAAATGCTCGTCGGCAGCATTAGATGGAGTTTCTTTATGAGTATGACATGGAGATAGAGCATGTGAAGGGGAAGGAGAATGTGGTTGTGGACATTCTCACTAGAGACGGAGACATGTGAGTATTGCCACTTTAATGGGCACATATTTATGGAGTAGGATTATTCAAAGCGGCTTCCTCTTGACAACTTCTACATTGTAGTTAGAGCAAAGATCGAGTCCCAGAGACCCCTTGAGGGGAAGTTTGATGGTTTCTCATTAGAGGCAGATGAACTTCTCAGGCACAGAGAGGTCAGATTTATGTTCCCGAGATGGAGGCTTGAGGCGGGGAATTCTGAAAAAGGCACATCGTACACCATATTTAGCCCATCTCGAGGTTAAGAAGATACACATTACCTTGAGATAGTTGTACCACTGGAGGGGACTTCATAGAGACGTGACTCAGTTTGTGTCATGTTGTTTAGAGTGCTAGAAAGTGAAGGTGAGAATCAACATCCAGCTAGCCTTCTCTTTCCTCATGCTTTACCGAAATTGAAGTGGGACACCATTTCCATTGACTTCATTGTTTGGCTACCAATGTAGAGATATCACCACGATGCCATCATGGTCACGGTTGATAAATTGACAAAAGTGGCTCACTTTTCTCTAGTGAAGACCACTTATACAGCTAGCAGAGCGATGGCACGGTGTATCTGGATGAGATTCTCAAGTTACATGGGATTCCATGGAAGATTATTTGTGACAGTGATCCCTTGTATACTTCCCATTTTTGGACTACCATGCAGCATGCCCTCAAGACAAGGATTAATTTCAGCACATCTTATCACCCCGAGACAGATGGATGTAGGCCGAGAGGGTGAATCGTATTTTAGAGGACATGCTCGGGATGTATGTGATTGATCATCGGGAGAGATTGGAGGATTACCTGTACTTGGTGGAGTTTTCCTACAATAATGGTTTGTATAGTTCTATAGGCATGGCTCCTTTTCGGGCTTTATATGGTAGAGAGTGCAAGACACCTCTTAGGCTGGACATGTTAGAGGAAACGGTATCCCTTGGACCAGCTTTATTGAAGGACATGGAGTACCAGGTAGTCATGATCGAGACAGACTATACGAGGCACAAGATAGGTAGAATAAGTACGTAGATCAGCATAGGACCGAAAGTAGTTTTGATGTGGTCATGAAGGTGTTCCTTTGTGTTAGGCCACATAAGATCCCTATCCGTTATGGAAAAGGTTCTAAGTTGTCTCTTAGATTCATTGGTCCTTTTGAGATCTTGGAGTGTATCGGCCCTGCAGCTTCTTGCTCTAGCATTGCCACCTAGCTTGTCTCACCTACATGATGTGTTTCATGTTTCATTATGAGGAGATATGTTACGAGATACTTCTCATGTGCTGGATTGGACCTCATTGAAAGTACAAGATCGGGGGCATGTGATGGTGGAGCCCAATCGCATTCTAGATCGTAGGACCACAGGTCCTTGCGAGAGATTGATCGAATGTCAGGGTGTAGTGGGACATATATGATGAGGCTGTGGCTACATGAGAGGATGCTACATTATTACGAGTTTAGTTTTCACATTTGTTCTAGTGACTTCCGGAGGAAGTCAAGTCTAAGGGATGGGGATGTAGTGCCCACTTCCCTTTGACACCTTTTGATACTTATCTTGATACTGTTGATTATATTATAGACATTATTATGGTTTTGATTTAGTATGATGTTATATGTTAGACCATGGTTTATTGTTGATCTTGATTCATTATGATGCATAATGATTATTAAATACATTACATATGTAGATGATGATATAGTGGTTGACATAAATATATTATGGATTTTGTTCGGACATGTGATATTTGGATATTGTGAGTGGACCTAGAAATGGAAATTATTGGATAATGATATAGTGGTTGATATAAATTGAAAATGATATTGTTGATTGTTTGATGTTGTTGTGATTCAGATATCTAAATGGTTTTGAATTATATTTATATTATTTTGGATGTTCTGATATGGCCACGAGGCCGAAGGAGGTATTTTGGTTTTACAGGTTAAAAATATGATGACAAACATCGGGGATTAGAGACCAACCATATTAGAATTCTAGATGAATTCAACAAGGTCACCATGGAAACTTGTATTGTTGTGTGTGTTTGTATTTTGTTATGGATTCCCATGGGGGGGAATTCCTTTGAATGTGACCAAGGGGTTATATGTATTTATTAATGTGGTTTCTTTTTATTAATGTTTGCATGTGTTTATTTTGTGGTGCATTTACCCCTTTCATTATTTATTAAATGTTGTGTTAATATTGTGAGTAATCATGTTGTTAAAATAAATAAATCAAATATGTCATAAGAAAATAATTCTTGAAGTTGTTGGATCTTAAATTTAATGTTGTAAGAATGTGTAAGTGATGTGTAAGTTAACTTCAGTGAGTGTGAAACACTCCACCTTCTTGGAAATTTGAATTTTTCATTGGTTGGAAGGCTGAATTTGGAGGCTTGTGGGACAAGTTAAACTTGTCCCATACCTCTTAAATTTAATTACCAACCATACCTATGGTTGGAGGGTTAAATTTAGACCTTCTTTATGCATTTTGAAATGACTAATTGTAAGTTTTAATTGCACTTTTCTTACATGTTTTAATTTCAGTCCTTTTGGGGTGTGGGTTTGTTTTGGAGTGTGTAAGTAAATCTGTCATTCTTATTTATTATGCATTGGAGAATGAAGTTGACCTTGTGTTGGAGTTGAGGATGTGTGATGTGGCATCCTACATGGATCCACCTCATCCTCTTCTCTTCCCTCTTCTACAAAATTCAATTGCTTGCCTTGTTTTAAGTTCTTGAACTTTTAGATACTTCATACTTGGGTGAATTCTTTTCTTTGTTTGAGAGATCTTTCTTTTGGAGAAATTTGAAGATTGTTGCATGCTTGTGCTTGGCTTATTTGTATTTCTTGCATTGGGATAAAGCTTACTGTTTTGGGATTGGAAAAACTCCATCACGGAGAGGTAAGAGCTTGGCTCTTGAAATGCTCTTCTTTCATGAATGTAAATGTTATTGTGTGAATGTTTTGGCATGTTTTGTGGACTTTTGGGTAGATGGCCTAGGAATGGTGTAGGAGAAGGCTATAGGGTTTACTTTATGGGAGGCACAAGTGTGTTTTAGGGAGGTATAAGTGTGAAGGGAGTTGGGATTTTAGTTCCACCTTACCAAGAAATAGCTTGCATTTCTTTACTCATTATGGGTTTCCATAAGAGGTTGGGGAGGCATAAGGAAATGTGAGGAATAAGGGGTACTTCGGGGGAGGCATAAGGTTTGTTACGGATTTTTACATACTATATTTTGGTGGTTTTTAATTCAGGTGGTGATACCCATTTCCCCTTTGGGAGGCATAAGTAGCATCCCCCATAGTTTCTTGCTCCTTTGGCTTGCTTGATGAAGCCTTAGTTTTGATTGTCATGTTTTAATGTAGTTGCAAACTACATTCTATTTTGGACTGTGTTTTTATATGAAACAAAATGTTTCTTGTGTGTGTTGTGGAAGCCTTTTTGCCATGAGTTGAATCACATCTTTCATTGCATTAATGGTTAGGGCTTGGGGGCTAATGAAGAAGGATGGATTCCACCTTTTCATTGGATGTCTTGGTTGGATGGAGAGATTTTCCTTTCCCCTACACTTTTTGTGTTCAAATTGGAAGAATGAGAAACTTGCATGTTGTTATTCTAGAGCAAGGAAAAGAGATAGTTTGACAGTCCCTTCTTGAGATAAAGTCTATTATAACCTTTCTTACTTGAAGTGGATGTACTTTTAAATGTTTTGTAATGGAAATATGTTGTGTTGATTATGAAGTTTGTAAAGTTAAATGAAAAGAGATAAACTCTTTTTTTGTTTCGAAAGAGTGTGAAAGAAATTGTATTCAAGGAATGAAAGAAAAGTTGTAAAGTTGTATTTTGAAATCAATAAAGGATTGCATTACCTTTCTCAATTGCATTGTTGTATTGAATTTGATCATCTAATTGTGATTTGAAATATCTGTTGAAAAGAAGAAATGTGTGTGAAGAAAAAGATAATGTTTTGTTCTCTTTTGAAATACGTTAAAATTGGAAATCGACTTTGCATTTTGGCTCTTAAATGGTTTGATTGAATCAATTAAATGTATTAGACTAGAATGGGAATGAATTTCCATACTTGGAAGATGAAAAATGATAAATAGATCCTTCAAATTTGATCTTTGTTTTGTATTTCAATCGGCAAATAATTTATCCAAAATGCACAAATTCAAACCCACAATAAAAAAATAACAATGAAACATTAAAATTGAATATACTAGGATATACATCAATTCATTTAGACTATAACACTTAAGAAATATCTTTCAAAACATTGCAACATCAAGTTCAAACCTTTCACAGTCATTTGCTATCAAAAGTTGTAAATTTTCAATTTGGAAATCAATCAAACAAATTTACTTTCCATATCCATCTAAAATTCTTCTTAGAAAAATTCTCCATGTCCTGCATATCGCATGTTCGGTGAAGGAAAAGATCAAATTTGAATAAATTTTATAAGTTAAAATTTACTAGTCTTCCTTTAAAAGCCTCTGAAAGGGTCAAAGCATACAAGTGTGTCCCACTTTGTGGCCATAAATATTTTAAAATCTGACTAGTAAATAAATAATTAAAAAATACTATAAAATTTTAAAAAATCAGGTAAATTCTGGATGCCCTGCACCTTGGTATTTATAGCCTCTTAAAAATGCATGTTTGGTCATTTTATATGTGTTTGGTCATGTTTTGGTTGTCAGACATAGTTTGTTGAAAGTACAAAAACTACAAAAAAGTGGGACACAGTTATATGCTTTGACCGCAAAACATTTTAACAAACTTTACCCCTTAAAATTAGCCAAAATTAAAAATTTATGATTTTTGTGCATAGAGGGAGTCAAGAGCTTTCCATATAGTCCTCATTTTCCCGAAACTAAGTTCTCTATAAAAAGTTATGGCCTTCTAAATTTTACTTCATTTGGCGTCAAAAATAATTCTAACTTTTGATGCCACCCCGTTTTTTCCCTTTGTCGCTTTCCGCCCCCTGAATAATCATACTTAACCTTTTCAAGAAATTTGGGGAAATTTTCAAAATTTTCCCTCTTTGCTCAGTTGGCTCATTGCCATCGGAAGTCGGCAAATGGCCTCACGAGGCAACAATGGAGGTGTGGAACCCTTTTTAACCTTAGCATTTTTTTAAATCGGGACAATTTTCTAAGTTTCATCCGCCTCGTGTCGGCCATTGAGCCAATCGGTGCTACCATGTGGCATCACGAGGTGTCAGTGGAGAAGTGGTTGCATTTGAAAACTTAAACTTTTAAACCTTTTTGGAAAAAAATCTAAGTTCCTCCCCCTCCCGCCGGCCCACACCAATCAGTGTGCTGCCACATGGCTTCACCAGTGACGAGTGAGTAAAAGATTTTATTGACTTTGAAACTTTATATCTTTCTTTGGTGAAAATTCTAAAGTTTCCCCATTGCCTAAACTAATGGTAGGCTGACATGTGGCAGCCTTAGGCGTTAGCGGAGGCATAGTTTGTAACTTTAATTTTTTTCCCTTTAAAAATCTTAAATTCTAAAAGTGATTCCACGGCTGTTGACCGACAACCAATGAGATCATGATACATGGCGGAACATGGTATTGGTGGATGCACACGTGGATTTTAACCCTTTGCGTTTTAAACCCTAAAGTCTTAAATTTGTAAGTTCCCCCATAAGTATGTTTTCCTTACCTAAATCGAGCTCGACATGTGGCATCTTGGGCATCGGCGGAGGTGTAGATCAATTTAATCCCTTAGCGCTTTGTGACCAAAAATACATAATGTCTTAAATCGCTCAGGCGGCCCGACTTCCAGCTGGAGATTTTGCAAGCTGACATGTGTCCTCTTCGGGCTCACGGGTGCGCGGAGGTAAATCATGCTTTTTCCCGAAAAAAGAAAATGTGCCAAATCTCTTCCCCGCTCCACCAGCCCATGCATGGGAAAATTTTCTTCCCTAGGTCCACAGGCTCGCCCTTGGGAAAATTTTCCTGCTAAAGTCCGTCGGCCCATAACTTGAGAAATATGAGGAGTTATGAGGACTTATTTATATCACTAGAAAGGTGAGAATATTTCCTATCTCATGGGAATGATTTAGGGGTGTTTTGAATGTGTTAATTTTGAGAAAAATCAAGTTGAATCTTTTAAGCCAGTTAGAGAGTGGGTATGGTGAGAGATTACCCTCTCAACCTAATTGAACTTTCTAACCCTATGTTTTGACCTTGAGAATTTTAATAATTTCTGTAAGGGGGATTCTATTAGCTATTATTTATAATTAGCCTTGAAACTTGTTTGTGCTAATTGTTGCCTTGTAATATGGTTGTTGACACTCTTAAACAAAAAAACATTATTCCATAATTTTCCTGACTAATCCTATGTTGTTCTTGGGTCTAAAGTGGGTTGTTTTAAGCAGGCAATCACACACAACATAACACAAGTTGCCATGGTGACCATTGTTGAATCCATCTGGTATTTTGTTGTGGTTGGTCTCTAATCCCACATTGATTGTTTTGATATGTTTACATGTAAAACACATAATACCTCCTTAGGCCTCATGGCTGCATCAAAAATCCAAGATAAAATATACAAATATAAATCCACAATCATCTATATAAAAATTAAATCATCACTTATCGATCATTTCCACGACACCTTTTTATTCTTGGATGCATCCCAATGGAAATTAAATGGATATTTTGAGTTTGAATTTAGTGATTATTCCTCTTGTCCACCTCAACCTTCCATTGTTCTAACACTAGATTCCTTCGCGACCCCATTCCTCCCCTTCACCATGTCCTCTCCACTCCTCTCCTTTCTTATGCAGACAGAGTGTAGTTCCAGGTCTCATTTTGGTATGGTGTATGAATCCTCAGAGAACACGCAAAAAAATTCACCATCTTCCTCATCCTCATGTTCACTCTCACTCGATTCCTCTTCATACATCTCATCGTCAACTTTGAGCAATGAATTTACAATGATCTTCAAAAATATCATGCTCGGGTACCGAGAAGCTAGAGAATCACAATAACACTTCGTTGCATCATAACTAATTCTCTGTATGTTTCACATATTATTTTTTATTTGCCCACAATAAGATCCCAACACATAAATGGTCCAAGAGTATTTAGGGATATTTTATTTGGTACCTTCGCACCCAGAGATACATTGATGCACATTCTAGAAAAAACTATTCTTGATCTTTCCTTCATAGCTGGGTCTACAATGATGAGAACTCCCATGGATCTTGTTATGCTAAATAAAAATTCCGGTTCCCGAAATTCCAAGGAAGAGTCAAAAATCTAATCCACACAAGGAGCTTTGGAAACTTGTAATCTTGTTCCACCTTGGACCCCATCAAAAATGGTGAGTGTTGATTTCCCATAAAACCATGGTCCATCAAGAATGTCAACCTTATGCAGATCCGAATCTTCAAGGAAGTAAAAAGGAATTAATCCCCAGAGATCTTACTTCTATCTTACAAACCCATTTTCTCTTGCACCATTCTCTAAAAAGTTCATATTTGGTCGTAGTCCTCCAAATATCCTAATAGCTACACATTTAAATCTTCTCTTAGCTCTATTCAACACCTCCTTTGAAACTTCTAGCTGCGGCACATCTTCTAGCCATGAAGGCATGAGTTTAAGGGGTTCCCTAGTGTTCCCCCAAAATAGGTGGGCTGCCCATGTTTTTCCCTCTTTCGATGAAGCCTTGGACATAGCAAGGGTCTTTTTCATGCTGCAACAATTCTCTCCTCCATTCCTAACATGTTTTAAATAATATATTATCCACAAAGATATAGTTCCATAACAAGTGTTAAAATATACATTTTCATAAACATGTTTACCCTATGTTTCAATTTTAATTTATTATTTTATTAAATGTTTCCCCATCTTACATAATGTTAAATGAATATTAATACTTATATATTCAATTTGTAAATAAAGTAGCATGCTTTATTAAAAATGTGTATATTTATTTGATAATCTATTAGATTCATAAATGTATATAGAAAGCAATGTATTTTAAATGAAATAATTTAAACAAAAATTTAAATATAAATAATTTTGTTTAAAATATTTTACCATAGTACTTTTTTATGGCAAGAAATTTTGAGGGAAAAAATTATAAAGAGTGAGAAGTTGAAAAGGTCGAATAAATTAAGTAATTTTCATGTGTGGTAATAATTATTAAGACAATATTTTGGGAGGGGTGGGTTTGATTAATGGTGTCTTGTCTATTATCATTTATTTTGTTTCTAAGATTATTTTGAATTTAATATTATATGAAATTCATAGAATTAAACATGTATTAGATTGTCATTACAATATTTTGGCCATTTAATGTCATAGTTGAAAGTCATTTTTAAAACATCTTAAATTTGTAAGATTGAAATTTTGAATCCTTAAGCCGAATTTAAAGTTGCAAGAGCCATGTGTATAAAGAGGTTGACATAAGAATGCATTTAACAAACTCAACAATAACCTATGACATCGACACAACTTAAATTGTGAATTAATGTTTCCTTTATGGGTTATGTTAGACTACTTTTAAATCCTAAATTTAGAATATCATATTTGTTGAATGAACTTACAATTTTTTTTCCATCTTAAGCCCGGGGGTGAAATTAGGGAGTCTCTAAAAGTGACTTTGTTTCCATCTTAAATGTGTCTTATTTTCATATTTAAAGTCATCTTGACTAAAGTTACAAATTAATTCATCTAGACAATATTAAAATGTTGTATTTAGGTATAATAAGTGACATTTAGAATAGATTTGCATAATTATCGAATAGTGCAAGAAAATTTCTTGTCCTTAATTTAGAGAAATAGGGCATACATATAATAAATTTTCAACTATATTTATTATTGCAAAAGTATTAATATTCATGGTAATGTTGAATTTTTTTAAAATGATTTCATGTAATGCAAGATGAAGAAATATTTCACTTTCATGTATGATGATGTTTATTTTTAAGTTAATTATGGAATCTCACACGGATCGATTACTCTCCACTAGATATTTCAGCCTCATGCTTCAATTAAAATGACCACATACCGGTAGTCCATATACCCAGCATGATTCACCACATATTAGATATCCACATATAACCGATATGGTATCGTGTTATAAGAGAATGTAATGAAGTTACAATTAATAGAAACAAACCAAGATTTTCAAAATAAAATGCAAATACGACATGGATGCTTAAAACATCCCCATTCAAAGTTTGTTATTTCATTTATGCACCGAAAGAAGTAAGTCAATGTTAAAAAAACACTTCAAAGATTATTAATATAGTTATTATCAAAATAAAATATTTATAATGTTTTTCCTTAACATATATGTATATTCTTTATTAAAAATATTGATAAATTCATTCAATCAAAAAATATTGCTTTTAAACACTATTAAATTTAGATAAAAAAGCAAAACTAATAGATATGTGCGAACTAATTAACTATTTGACATGAACAAGTTTTTAGGTTGTGGAGCTGTTTTCATGTGTGAAAGTGTTGAAAATCTGTATATTAAGAGTACTATACACTTTCCATAGTAGTCTCATTGGGCTTCAAGGGCGTAGTCCCGAGAAAAAAAAATTGGCCTAAAAAAATGTCCCCGATATTTTGGGAAACGTACTCTTCTCATATGGGAGGGAGTTGTGAGCCATAGGTTTATGGGATGGTTTTGGCCCATGTTTTGATACCCAAGTTATTTTAAACTTCCTTGAGTAGTTATCTACTTATAAGGTTTTATGCATATGGTAAGGTTGATGTAACATTACAAATGTGTGTGAGTTCAAGTGTGAATTATGTAGAGTTTATTGAGAATAGCTCCAAACAGATATGGGTATTGTATTGAGAGAAGAGGTTTCTTGTAATAAAATATGAGCAAGTGATTCTTAGTGGACGTAGCCCAAATTTGGTGAACCACATTAAATATTGTCTCTTTGTGTTGTGTTCTTTTTATTCTACACTTTTATTTCAAATCTGTAATATTTTCTGCATATTAGTTTCTCTTTGTTGTGATTACGTGAGGGATTGTTCCACGTATTTTATCCCGTACTTCCTAACAAAGTTTCCGAGGGCCATCTAATTTATTGAAGCTAACTCATTTTGGAGATTTTTATTATTATAATAACTAAGATGAGTTATTTATAGTCTACTATTCTAAGTTCCTTGTTGTTCTTAGTTGATTATATTAGTTGTTAAGAAAATGGGGATGAAAGGGATTATGTCACTTGATAATAAAATTGAACTAAAGGGGCTTATACCATGTTACTTTTTGGATTAGATTATTTCGCATGATGTACAATTGTATTTATTTGGGTGGTACTTGTGCATGGTAATTATAAGCATATGCATGGGTATGGGAAGAGGCAACCCCAACTGAGCTCTTGAAATAATTGGGTACTTTCATCTTATAAGCGACAAGAATAATCCCATCCAAGTAGAAATTATCATCTCTTTTAGCACTCTCTGAGATCTATCATGCATATCGAGTTGGTGCCCACCCATTTTTGGTAATTAGTTCATATGAATTGGCCAAAAATGTTATTCACTAATGATTTGAAATTTTCATCATGTCCTTAGATTTCTCAAGAAAATCATTTGGGCTATAATTTTTATATGCTATCATGTGTTAGGATCGAAACATAGATGAGCAATAAAATGGAATTAAAAATAAATAAAATAATCATGCAATCACAACATAAACCCAAGATTTAACGTGGCTCACCCAATTTGGGCTACATCCACAAGAAATAAGAAAGACTTGTCCTTTATTCAATCTCAAGGAATACAATGCAATTCTCTCTCTTTTTCATACTACAAAGAGTAAATCCATGCACATATATATAACTTGTGCACCTCTTTATAATTTTTCTTCAACTACAAACAACCTAAATAGAACATGCTTATAAATAAGACATGCATATAAATAAGATAAACATAAAAATAACAACTCTCATCTATTAATAAGACAATGATATTTTTATCCATGGCCATGCATTCCTCCCAAAATCAACGAAATAAAAACTTCCACTTTAACTTACATTTAGGCTCAACAACTTTAACAATCTCCCACTTGGAGACTAATTGTTGCAACCCACTATTACAGCTCATCCTCTGGACACTTCTCGACTTGTTTATCTTCTTAAAGATCAATCTTGAAGAGCTACTTTGAAGCCGAAAACCTTCCAAATTATCTTTTGTCATCACCTTTGTCAACATATCAATAGGATCCTAACTTGTATGGACCTTATCGACTTAAGTTGTCCATCCTCCAATATTGATCTAATGAAATGATACATGAGTTGTATATGTTTTTTCATGAATGGAATGCCAAATTATTTTCAAGATGAATTACACTCGCCTATCATTTAATAACATGTAATCCTCCTTCTTCTTTCCCAATTCTTCCATGACCCACTAAATCCATATCATCTCCTTGCTTTCTTACAGTAGCATCAACATATTCTACCTCTTTAGTAGACAAGGCAATAATATTTTATAGTTTAGAAATCCAACTAACCTATGGTCATATCCTACCATCCAAATCTCCAACCATGTCTTCATCACCATATACGTGTAAGAAACCTCGACCCTCCATAGCACAATTATATGCTACGGGTCCCTCTCAAGTATCTGAGAATCCACTGGACTAGATTCTAGTGCTCCTTTCTTGGATTACTCATGTATCTTCTGACAACTCCCACTACATGGGTAATGTCTAGTCTTGTGTATACCATAACATACATCAAAATTCCAACTACTGAAGAATATGGAACTCTATACATATATTCAATATCTTTATGTGTTTTAGGACATTGTTCTTTACTCAACTTGAAGTTCCCCAACGACATACTCACTAGTTTTGCATCTTGCACCCTAAACCTATCTAATACCTTTTTAGATACTCTTCTTGAAAAAAACTCAATATTATACTCTTTCTGTCTCTATTGACTCTCATGCCAAGAATTTTATTTGTTGCACCTAAATCCTTCATGGAAAATATATTGGCTACCTAACTCTTTAGCTAATTTATATCCTACATGTTTGACCCTGCCACAAGCATGTCATCCACATACAATAACAAGATAATATAGGTCTCATTATCTTGTCTTTTAAAATAAACACAGTGATCAGACTGACATCTAGAGTAACCATGTTCTATCATGAACCTGTCAAATCTCAAATACCAATGTCTTGGAGCTTGTTTAAGGCCATACAATATCTTCTTCAATCTACACACCAATTTCTCCTTCCCTCGGACTTCATATCCCTATGGTTGCTCCATATAAATTTCCTCCTCCAAATCACCATGAATAAAAGTAGTTATTACATCTAATTATTCAAGATGTAAATCTTCCATACCTACCAAACTTTAAAAAGTTCTAATGTAAGTCATTTTAACAACGGAGAGAAAATTTCATCAAATTTTATACATTTTTCTAGTGCAAATCCCTTCACAACAAGTCTTGCCTTATACCTCTTTTTGCCACCTTCTTCTTCCTTAAACCCTATAAACCCACTTTTTCTATAATGCTTTCTTTCCTGAAGTAACTGAACCAAATCCCAAGTTTGGTTATGTTCCAAGTAGTTCATATCCTCATCCATGCCATGCTCCCACTTTTTCCATGTTTCTACCTGCATTTCTTATTCAAAAATTTCTAGTTCTCCACCATCTATCCATAAATGATATTAAATGTCATACGGAGTTAATCTTGTAGGAGGTCTACTTACCCAATTAGAACGTCTCACAAGATTTTCTGGAGTTTGAGGCTCTCTTTGTTCTTGCTGATTTTGATCTATAGAATCAACACTGACTGTTCCATGATTGATGCCAACTTGTTGATTTTCCATCCCTTTGAGAAAATCTTTATCTTTTATCTCAACAAGTGCTACATACTCAAACTTTTCTTGCTTCTTATCCTATAGTTGTTCCATGTACATAACCCTTTCATTGAAAATAACACCCCTAATCCTAATGATATTATTCTCATCCAAACTCCGCAACCAAAATCCAAAATCATCGATGCCATACCTAATGAAATTACATGTATTTGACTTCACTTCTAGCTTGGTCCTATTCTCTTTATCAATGTGTGAAAATGCTTCACAACCAAAAACTTTTAGAAAAGAATAGTTTACTGTCTTACCGATCCAAGCCTCCTTTGGTACTCTCCCTTCGAAGAACTTGAAGGTCTTTTGTTTATCAAGTAGACAACAATATCTACATCATCCACCAAAAACTATAAGGGAAATCCAGGTATGCAATCTCATGCTCCATGATAGTCCTGTTAATCCTTTCTCACACACCATTCTTCTATGGTGTTCTTGGAACCATCTTCACCCTACAGATTCCATTATGTGAGTAATATTTATTAAATTCATTGTTACATTACATACCCATGTCCACCATTATCTGATCTCGAGACACTTCAAATTAAAACCTCTTTCATTCTTAACCGAGATATTTCCATTTCTTGGAAGTATTAAATACATTATATTTCTTCTTTATACAATAAACCCAAACCTTCTTAGTAACATCATCAATAAAATTAAAATAATAATGTGAACCACCAAGAGAATATACATGAGCTGGACCCCACACATCTGTATGAAAAATATCTAACTTATGCTCCTTCTCGGTTGATCCAACCCCGATAAATCTCACACATTTTTGTTTCCCATACACACAATGCTAAAAAAGTCTAGTTTTATGTTTTTAAAAAAATTCAAATTTCCCTATGAATGTAAATTCTTCATCCCCTTCTCACTCATATGGCCAAGTCTATGATGCCATAGAGTTGTGTCTATACATGTAGTAGCTAAAATAGAAGAGGGATCAATACTAACAATGGATAAATAAAAATTTCCCTTTTTTTACCTCTTGCAACCATAAGAGAACCCTTGGTAACTTTTCAAGAATCTACTGTAAATATAACCATATAACCCTCATCTCATAATTAACCCAAATAAATTAGATTACTCCTCAGGATAGGAACATGCTTGACATTCTTCAGCACCAAAGTGTTACCATTTTGCAATTTAACTTGAACATTATCATTTCCAACAATATTACATGGCGCATCATCACAAAGATACACTTGGCCAAAATTCCCTTTAAGATAATCTTGAAAATATTTTCTATGAAGATTTGCATGAAATGAAGCACCAAAATCTCAAATGCAAGATTCGATTTAATATCCAAAGAAAGAATAAGATAATCTTGTAACACATCACTTTTTATGTTTTCCTCTTTGCTCCTTTCTTGTTGATATTTTCCTAATTTTAAAGATAAAAAATATTTCTTTGCATGTCATGCTTTTCCAAAATGTCGACCCATCATGCTTCTAGATTTAGATATGACCTTCTTAGACCTTCTACGGTGTCCAAGACCTTTTGATTTTTCCTTCTATCTTTCCCTATTCTCTACACTCAAAGCATAACCGATGACTCACCTGTGTTTTTTCTTCTCATATCTTCACTAAGAATCACACCAATAACATCATCAAAATTTAAAGTGTTTGAACCAGAAATAAAATTACTCATAGCCATAACCAAATTATTCCAACTTTCGGAAATGAGAAAAAAAATCAAAAGAGCCCTAACTTCATCATTAGAACTTACTCCTATAGATATTAATTGATTACTAACCATGTCAAATTTGTTCAAATTATCATTTAATAAATCACCTTCGAGATATTCATATTAAACAAAGTATTCATGAGAAATACCTTATTGGAGGCGAAGGGTTTTTCATATTATTTACTCAATTTTTCCAATAGATCTACCGTTGTAGTTTCCTTAGAAATATTAAAAGCTACCATTGCTACTAGGCACAACCGTATGGTTCCCAGTTCCTTTTGATCAAGAAAATCCCGTTCTTCATCTTTCATAGTTCATGGCTTACAATTTTTCCCTTACAATGGTAGATAAAGATCCTTCTAATATAGGTAGTCCTCCACTTGCATCTTATATAGCTGAAATTTTTGGCCGTTCAAATTATCAACCCTAAACTTGCTATCTTTTTCCATTGCTCCCACTCAAACAAGAAACCCTCTTGTGAGATTTTATGCCAAAATAAAATCCTAATTTGATACCAATTGTTAGGATTGAAACACAGATGAGAAATAAAATGGAATTAAAACTTAAATAAAAGAATCATGCAATCACAAGATAAACCCAAGATTTAACGTGGTTCACCCAATTTAGGCTACATCCACCAAAAACAAGCTAGAATTCTCCTTTATTTAGTCTGAAGAATACAATACAATTATCTCTATTTTTCATATTACAAAGAGTAAATCCATGCACATATATATAACTTGTACACCTCTTTGTAAAATTTTCTTCAACAATAAGAAACCTAAATATAGAATGCTTATAAATAATACATGCATATAAATAATATAAACATAAAAATAACAACTTCCATCTATTAATAAGACATAGTTATTTTTATCCATGGCCATCCACTCCTCCCAAAATCAAGGAAAAAGAAAACTACCACTTTAACTTGCATTCGTGCTCCACAACTTTAACAACGTGGAATACCTATACTCTTTCTTGGTGAAACGTTCGGAAAATCTATGTGGTTGAATTCCTCTCTTCCAAAATGATTCAATCTCAAAACTGCAATGATTTAACTACTAGAAGATTCTCACACTCGGAAAAAAAAACGTTTGCAAAGACCCACTAGAGGAATCTCATTCTAATATCAAAACTGATCCAAAATTTGGGTATGCAAACTGACTTAGTTTCTCCATTTCGATTGTTAAACCAAATTCTCGATTAGCTATACTTCACGTAAAAATTAGCTTTCACTTCACTGGTTAGGTATATGTACTTATCTAGTCTATAATGGATCGATTCACCCCCACCCCCACCCCATATATCTTATCTCACTAGTTATCATTATGGATGGGGCCCTAGTTATATATAGCTCGAGCCCATCCTTATATCATATGACGAATAAAAATAATTTTAACAATGAACAAATGATATGAATAGGGAATAATACAAACTAGTTTGATAAAAAAATTCCCTTGTTGGGTTGTGTATCTAGGTTTGGAAAATATAAGAACATCTTTATTACGACACAAATATACTTTCTATATGATTTTCCATAAATAATTTATTTTTATGCAAAACAAAAATACATTTGTTATGCCCTCAAGTAAACTTATGGTTCTAATGCTAAATACCTTCCCATCATTATCTCATTCTATTAACAGGATATTAATCTCCTTTAACAATAATGAGATATCTCTCTTCATTATCAAGGGTTATTTTCCTTGTAATAAAAATCTATAATACACTATCTTCTTTATAAAATCAATACAATCATCTCATTGCATGGTAAATTTAGAATAAATATCTCACTATAAGTGTCCTAAGAAAAGGCTACGAAATTCTCTATAATAAAGAGCTCTCTCCTTATAAGGGAAAAAAATTCTCCTTACATTGACAATATAATCTCTCTCTAAATGATGCTTCAAAATTTCTCCTCCCTTAAAAATTGGCTTACAAGCTTAACAAATTTTAAGCCACAAGCTTATCAAGCCAATATTCTTTCAAAGCTTACATAATGCATATCATGATTGACCTTTATATAGAGTTCTAACACCCGAATTACATTTATATATACTATATACTTTGGCATAATTTACCATAGGCCTTCATGGCCTAATGGTTTGGGATCCACATTGACTTGTGTGGTAAGAGGTTCCATCCCTATAGCTCATGGATAGGACTTAATGCTCTTTTTTTTCATTATCTTGGGAACATAATCACATATTGTGCACTCGAGAGATGGGTTATGGATATATGCATGGCCTAGCCCATGCTTAGCATGATTGATTGGATAGACCACTATTGGATTCAGCCATGATAAACCTTAGTTTTTGGAGGGATCATTACATTGTGTACTCAAGAGATGGGTTATAGATATATACATGGCATCTAACCCATGATTAGTACGTTTGGTTTGTTAAACTGCTATTGGATTTGGCCATGATACACCTTATCTTTTGGAGGGCTCATTGAGCTTGGAATTTACATGGTTATTGGGATTGGTTTAGAATCATTCAATACGTACATTGATATTGATTCATAGAAATAATATTTCCCATGCATTGAACTTGAATGTAAACCGAAGGGCCCCTAGCTATAAAAAATAACATGTGCACCCACATTCGCACATCAACGATCTGACGTGATAAATCATTTTTGTTTCAAAAATGGTCTTTTCCATGTGTCAATACCCCATTGATCCAGTTGGAAATCCTAACAATCATGATGACATAATCAATTTACACCTACTCCATTTTTTACCTATTAACACAAATCTTCCATACATTGAACTTGATTCATAAAAATAAGATTTCCATGCATTGAACTTGAACATGGACTGAAGGGTCCCTAGCTAGAAAATAACATGTGCAAACTAGATTCGAACATCAAAGATCGAAGGTGATAGAAGAATTTTTTTCAAAAATGGACTTTTCCATGTGTCAATAGCCCATTGATCCACTTAGAAAACCTAATAAGCATGACAACATCATCAATGCACATCTACTCCAGTTTTTAACTATTGACAAAAATTTTTGTGTCGTAAATTATATATACGAAGTTTGTTTAAGCATGTTCAATGTGTTGAAAAAATCTCTATGATGTCTTTCGAATACAAGTAGTTTTAGTGAATGTTAATACCATATGACCTATTAGTATCCTTCATATCACTAGGTGGGTGTAAAACTTTGTGTCCCACTTCAAGAAATTTTGCATGATCATTTTGGTGTGTATATTATGAGTATGTTATGACCATAATGAAGGCAATTTTACATTGATAGTTAAGTTACAACCATAAGGGTTATAGTGGTAAAAATTATGTCTATAATTAGTTAAGGTCATAATAATTACTTTTGTATCAAGTTATGACCACAACATTTATGGATGTAGCCTCTTAAAAATAATAAAATGTTAGAAAACATGAGAGAAATAAGAGAAATGAGCATATATACATGGAATAATTACAACCCTAAGTGATACTTTCATAGCTAGTTTTGTCTTGAAGTGTTATGGTTTAACATGTATTTCTATAGTAGTTATGACCATAAGTATCTAATGGAACTTGTGTGAACACATATGGAAAAACATTTGAACTCAAATTACATGAACTATTTTTTGGAATTCAAAAATGGGTTTTTTCCAAAGACACTTTATGTAAAATATAAATTATGGGTATTTTAGCCATCATTTAAATTTACATAACAATCTTTATTTATTAAATAATCATTATTTTCTATTTAAAAATAAATAAATTAAAATGGCGTATCTTTATTTGTACTCCATTTTTAAACTCCCAATTAACAATGAGAATATAAATTACTAAATTTTGGAGAAACATTTCATGCTAGGAAAAAGTGATCTCGACACAATCATTTTTTTCTAACTACACTACTTTAAATTTTGAGATATTGAGTCTACATAGCAAAAAAATACTTCATATAAGCTTTGTTTAAATAATTAGATAAACAATTATATTATTTATCCAAAAATTATTAAAAGATAATTTTATGTGACTAATATTTAAATTATAACATGTCTTCATAAAATAATAATAATTAATTTTCATTATCTTACCTGATTGGGCCTACATGTCACTTAATGAGCCGGTTTGCATAAATAAAATAGTGTTTTACAAAAAAATTCCAGAGGATATATATTTATTGTTTTTTACTATTTTTAAATAATATAACAAAAATATACACTCGAAATCCTCCATTTTAATAGTTACACTATTCCAAAGTTACTGAACCGATGTATCACTTCTCCTCACTCCAACTTCTCATCATTTTTATGAAAAATACATGTCACTTATTGATATAAAATCGTCCCGATATTTTTTCTCAACCAAGATTTCATAAGACATTATAGATATTTCCTAGTGGTTCTCTTCATAATTCTATGCGAGTAAATAAGAGTATTAGAGTTACTTTTATACCATTATGAGGAATACGATTGTCAAGAAGTCTATCCTAAAATTGGAAAATAAGATAAAATAAGAAATTAGATTATTTCATTAGATAAAAATAACATTTAATAGTGGAAATAACCATATAAATCTTCTACTTGGACTTCATGATATTGTCGAAATTGTTGAACACTACAAGTGAAGTTCTTCAAGTTCTAGTAAGAGTTGTAGGATATTCATGCATATTTAGATCATTCATGTAGGAGGCTAAGTAGTAAGATATGATAATGCAAATTGTTTTCAAGACTTTGAGAATATTAATATAATATGTTTAACTTATGTTTGTGTGCACAAGTCACGACTAAGAGAAATATACCAAATTAATAGTCTTAGTACCTAATCACCAAACTTATGTCTCTTCATGTAAAACCTTCCATTCTTAGTTATAATTTATGGTTGATGGGATTAAGAATAAGATCAAATTAAACAAATGTTATGTTGATATAGGAGATAAAATTTGGGTCCATTTTCATTGGATTCATGCCTCATAAAATCTTATTAAACTCTCTCCATACTAAAAAAGAAAAAGAGAAAATTAAGGGTAACTTGAAATTTTAAAATCTTCTTATCTACTTGTTGGGAAGTTCAATATTATTTTGGAACAAGTTACAAAGTGGGTTTTCAATATAAAAAATAATCAAAGACAAGAAACAAGTTGTACATAAATTCCTTGATGTAGTTACATGAACACATTCACCTACGACTTGAATTCATTACCATTCATATGTTATGTTATACGATATTTTCAGGACTCTGAAACACATGGAGAATGATAAATCACCAAGAATTAATGGGTTTATATGTGATTTAATATTTTACGCTTCTTGTATACTTAGCCCTAATTTACTACAAGTATATAAGGAAGAGTTAAAAAATAATTATAGTTAAACACTAAATAATTAGGTAAACATATTAACAATTAAAATGTAATATTCTTACCTCAGGGATACAAATCTGATAATTGAGGATGGAATGCCAAAACAGTGCAATCCATGAAAATTTTGTATCTTCAAATGCGAAGGAATTTGTTGTCCTTGTTGGAGATTCTGGTGAATAGCAACGGACATGGGATCCTTACTACCAAATTAAAGATTCCAGTGGGAAACTGGAGAGGAGCTGATCGTTGGGGCGATGAGTGGTCTTTCAATATGGAGGTAGAAGTTTAAGTTTTACCTCATAATTTCTGTCCTGGAACGATTGTCAAATCCCTGTCCTCCTTGGTTGGGACGTTAACGATGGATAATATGGTTGATAAAGTCCTTTTGGACTCGACTCCCAGTAAATTAGCCCTAGCTTTTTCTATGGAGGTCCCTTCCTATCCAAATAAGAAAGTGCCCGCTGGATTGAAAGAGGTCGAGGAGATCAAGGTCATGGGTATAGATTTTAAAATCTCCTTTGAGATTTTAAGTGTAGATATCTTGGCCAGTCCTGGAGTGGATCTCAATGATGTTAGATTTAGAAGGGCCATATGATGTAAGTTTATAGGAGCAACATTCTCAAGAAGAAAGATTTTTGACTGGATCTTCTGGTTTTGGGGCAAAGAGGGAAAGCCTAAAGTGAGATTTCTTGCGAATATTTTTTTAAAGTTCTTTTTCCTTCTATCAAAATTTTGAATAAGTTTTATAAGGATGGGCCTTTGTTCTTGAGCTCCTTGTAGACACTAAAATTAAGTCACACTCCCCTTTAGTCCCTTGACCAATAAGCACCCTTTATTACATTTACCTAGCCATGACCCCCTTCACCCCAATAATATTAATTTAATTAATGCATTATCCCACTATATTTATTATTTAAATAATATCTACACATGCAGTTCACTTAGACACCTCATCAAGCCAACTCAACCACCTATTCTTAGTAAGTTCCCATAACTAACTAAGACTTACCCAAACCCTAAAAATCAATGCCTACATTCCCTCTAACCACATTCCCGCATGCTCACAAGAAGCTCCCGAGTCTAATCTGGGATAACGACACGAGATCCAAGGAAATCAAGAGGATCTCCCTAGTTTAATAAACCTACAAAATCCCACCTTAACCGACGCTTGGTTACCCTTAACCGTAGCCGCTTAAGCCAAACCGCCGTCGATTACCCTTTTAACCCCAAAACAACCTTATTCCCAAGGTTAGAAGAGAGTTGGAAAACTTTAGGAGAAAGTTGAAGAGAAATAACACATCTCAGAGAGATAACGCATCTTCAGAGAGCCAATTCCATTGAAAACTCACATCCAAGGAGGGAGATTGAACATCTTCTCCTGCACATCCATCCTAGCCATGATCTGATTTATCCAAGCAAAGAGGAGTGTACATGCATCATATGCAAAAGCTTTTCTTCAGTTGGTGATCACTTGCAACCTTCAAACTCATCATCAGCACCTCCATCCCTCACACACAGACACTTAGGAATGAAACCCAAGTAAGTACAACATCATACTTTCCTAGTTATTTCATTTCTTCATCATTTTATCATCCATTGTTTATCTTGCTCCCTATTGACCTTCTCCACATTTTCACCTCCGTATACCCATTGAAACCTTGCAAAAGCCTACTCCAGTCACCCAATACCTCATCCCGACCAACCAAAGTCTTTTGTGCAATCACAAAGGAGACCCCAACTTGTTTTGTGACATTTCCAGATCTGACAGTAACCGGCATCGGTTACACCTAACCGCCGTTGGTCACCCTTGACCGACACCGGTCTCTGTGTTTGCCCACACAGCCCTTAACAGAGACCTACCCACCTAATTTTATCTCACCCTCTTTCACTTGTGATCTACCCGAGACCTCTGCCAAACCTACAGAACCCAAAACCAATCATTTGACCTTTGGATTCTATTCTAGCTTAGCCTATTAGATTAGATCTATTTATTATTGTGTTTTTAAGTGAGATACCTAAATCATTTTAAAATAACAATAGGATTTACTTTGTTTACAACATTGAATTGTTTAAAATTGTGGACTGATAGCTGTCTAGGAAGTATCATACTTCTCGGATCTAGCATATGCTACGCAGTTCACTACTCATATTGTTTAATTCCTTCTAGTGGTCTTTTTTCATTACAGGTAGTTCCTCCTAGCCAAAAATAATCTCTCACGATTAGTTGTGGATTTGGAAGTCATACACGTGCAACAACACCCGTTACCCTATCTATTTCGTCAACGCTTCCAATAAATGATCTAAGAAAAAGGTGAAACACTCCTCTAACATGTATATCCACCCTTGGTCCCCGTGATTTCAATCCAATGTTGGAAAAATCACTCGAGGTCCACTTTGGTTGAGATTTCATAATTTTCCCCCTTAATTCCGGAAGCAATATGCTTTCAAGGCTTTTGCAAATTCTCTTGGGTCCTTTATTCCTATCAAAATCCTTCTCTATCTACTTGGAGAAATTCTTCGACTTGTGTTTCTCTAGAAATGGAATTGTCTTCCCCGCTCTTGAGATCCTTCAATATGAAATATGATCAGGATCCTAGACTTAAGATATTGATTGTGAAGGGTTTAATGTGAAGTGTTTTACTGCAGAAAATGGGTCACATCAAGAAGATTAAGCTTTCAAGGCTAGAAAGGAAGTAGGGAATACCCTCCCCAGTGCAGAAAATGTCGTCTAATTGTTTGGAACATGACCTTGATTCTTCTAGCGGAAATTCCTTTTCTTAGGACTGTCGGAAGCAAGGAGGAAATCTGGATTTTCCAAAGGGTGGACCTCTTTTTAATCCCATTCCTCTGGGGAATTGACCCCTCACTATTTTTTGAAGGATACAAAATAATTTCATAGGGACTCTAGTGAATTAGTTTCTATGATTAAGGAATTTGTACAAAAATGGCATGCCTCTTCTATGGGTGCCCTTAGTGGGTGGATTTATCGCAAATAGGGATGGGAAATGGTGCGAGTCTTCTAATTAGGTGGTGGTTTAGAAGATGGGGAAATTGATTTGGATAACTTAGTTTTAGATTTGGTCTCCTCTAAGATTGTTGTTGGTCGTCGATGGTTTAAAATAAGCAAATTGTGGTTCAATAGGGAAAAGAGGCAAGAAATTAAAGTAGGAAATCACTAAGAGGGAAGTAAACTCACGTAAGAAAAGTACCTTGAAATTTGATAAGTCTGATTCTGGGAAGGTGAAACTCCTTCCCTTCCATCAATGAAGATCCTTTCTTAGAATGTTAGTAGTCTAAAAACACCCGACAAAAAACATTTGTTAAAGAGTTATATTTTTTCCTCGGAAGCTTGTGTGGTTTTTCTTCAAGAAACTAGAATGTCTATTGTCGAAGGTGAAAATGTGTGGGGTAAGTATTGTAAAGGTTGGAAAGGTGTTTTTTCAGACTCAAATGGAGCCTCTGGCGGTTTGGGCATCATGTGGAAAGAGAATCAAGTTACTCTGGACTTATTTTCTCAAAATTCAAATTGGTAATTAGTTTGTATCAGCCCTAGGGGCTCCCAAACACGATCTTTCATCTCTTTAATGTTTATGCTCCCAATAGTATCATTGGAAAAAGGGTGTTGTGGTTGGATCTTTCCGTGTCTTTGCAATTTGTAGAGAATCATCTTCTCATTCTGGAGGAGATTTCAATGCTATCTCCTCGAGAGGGGACAAGAGAGGGGGTATTAGAAGGAATTTACTATCTCAATTGGATTTCAACTTCTTTATTATTGATGGTTCCTTGAAGGACATTGAACCTAACCAACGGTGGTTTACATGGAGCAATCGAAGGAGAGGTTTCAACAACATTACTGAAAGGCTTGATAGATTTCTAGCAAGTGCCAATTGGGCTCGGAATAACATTGTTCTTGAAAGTTTCATGTTGACTTGGTCCTAGATCAAAGCATTTTCTTATGTCCTTTTTGGTTAACATTGATGTGGCCCTCTTGTAAGTCACCTTTTAATTTTATATTAATGTGGTCGAGATGCTTCTCTTGAAGTTAAAATTAATCAATGGTGGAATTATTATTAAGTTGAAGGTCCAAAAATTTTGTTTTAACTCAAAAAATTAAGTTTCTTAAGGGGGATCTATAGGTTTGGAATGTAAACTTCTTTAAAACATCTTCCAAGAAAACATTCATGTGGATTTGGAGCTGAAAGCTTTAATTTGAGAGTATTTGATTCTAGTATGGGGCAGGGATGAGTACTTATTGGAGAAGTCTCTCCTCGCCGAGTTGGGAGAGTTGCTTCTCGGGGAAGAACTATGTTGGATAAAAAATCGAGCGAGCTTTGGCTTAAGGATGGGGAAAAAAATTCAAAATTATCTCATGTCTCACTCAAAACCAGAAGTTTGAATTTCATCTCTTAAATTAAGAACAATGATGGTGTGGTTCTTTTTATCAAAAGGATATCACGAGGAGAAGGTATTTGGTTTTTCTCATCTGTTTTAGGAGGTGATGTTGCTTCCTTGATGATGTTAAATATTATCTTCAGGATTTTATTACGTCACTCATCAACGGGGATCAAAATTCTTTCCTTCTCAAGATATTTTCTTTTGTTGAGGTAGAGAAAGTGGTGTTCTCTTTGGTGAAAAACAAAGCTCGAGGCTCGATGCTTTCCAATCTGATTTCTTTCAGCACTTTTTGAAGTTGTTTTTTATGATGTTTGGGAAGTTGTTGAAGAATCTTGAAGATCTTGATCCATGCTCAAAGTGTTCAATTTATCTTTCATTAACCTCTTCCTTAAGAAGAATCAACCTTCCTCTTTTTTTGATTTCAAGCTAGTGTCTCTCTGCAATTCAACTTATAGAATTATTTCTAAATTCATTTCTTCTAGGATTAAAGTAGTGTTGAATCCTCTCATCTCTCACGAGAAAATGAGTTTTATGCCCTGGAAGGTTTATTTATTAAGGAATCTTCTTGTCTAATGAGATGACTCACTCCCTCTCCACTAGAAATTTCCTGGGCATGATGTTGAAGTTGGACATAAGTAAGGCTTATGATAAAATAAATTGGTGTTTCCTAATCAGAGTTCTCAGGAAATTCGGTTTCTCTTTTTATTTTTGTAATTGGATCTTTAGTTTTATCTTTGGGACCTCCTTATCTATTTTGATTAATAGGAATGTTAAGGGTTTTTTGATAGCAACCAGGGTATCACGTAGGGTGATCCTCTTTTTTCTTTTCTATATATCTTGTTTGTTGAATATCTTAGCCAGTTCATCAGGAAAAAGGTACAAGAAGGCAAGTTGAAGTGTTTGAAAATCATAGAATGTGTGAATCCAATCTCCCACCAACAATTCAGAGATGATACTTTTATGTTTGGAAAGGCTAGTGTTCGTGATTCCAAAGAATTGAAGGGTATTTTTATTCTTACTCGTTGGCAGCTAGTCGAAGTTAACTTTCTTAAATCCTTTATTTTTTCTTTAATGTTTCTCCTCATCTCGAGGAAAGAACTTTCAATATATTTCGGTTTAAGAAATGTATCCTGCCTGTTTAAGTATCTAGGAGTCCCTTTTTTAGTCGATCTAGAAGAGCTTCATTATGGAAGGATCTTCTTTCCTTAATCCAATCAAAATTGAATTCTTGGAAAGGGAAATTTCTTTTCTTGTAGGAGATTGATTCTCATAAAATCTATTCTTTTTGCTTCTCCTTTATACATGATATCCATTTTTAAGATTCCCAAATGTGTCTTGGATAAGGTGACAGGAATCATGAGAAATTTTTTATGGCAATGTCTCTCTATTGAAAACAAATACCTCGATCGGTTGGGAGACTCCGTCAAAACCCAAAGATCTTGGTGGTGCGGGTATTCTCAATCTTGGTTTTCAAAATTTGGCTCTTGGGGCCAAGTTTTCTAGAATATTATTTCCAATCCCAATAGCTTCATTAGTCGGTGGTTGAAAATAAATATTTGGGAGCCCCTCTCCCTGATGCCATTCTTTGGATTGATAACCCACCCGGGGTTCCCATATTTGGAATTTCATGGTTGAATGTAGATATTTGTTTTTAAATAATGTTTCTTGGAAGATTCGTAATGGAGAAAGAGCACTATTTTGGGATGACCCATGGAAAGGATTTCCGGTGATTGGTGAGAATCCAAAATTTGGGGATTTAAAAATGAAGCTAACAGTGGATTGGGGTCATTTTGTCTCTAATTATGGGATGGGTAATGATCATATCCCTTCTTTGATGCAATGGAAAAGTATTGACCATTTGGACTTATCTCGAAGGAAGTTAAAATTAGTTTTCTTTCGGGTCTTCAAGAGAGGAAAGTCTTGTTCTCTAATCAGCAAGATAATATTGTTTGGATTGCCGCCTCTTTAGGTTCTTATTCCCTGAGATGTGTTTATAAATTGTTGCATTCTGATGTGAGAGTTGAAGACAAGATTTGAATCATTGTTGGGCAACCACCTATCCTCCAAATTCTGGTCTTTTTTCTTGGATGGCCTTTAGAGGTAAAATCCTCACCCACGAAAGAAGGAAAAAATTTGGATATCAAGGTCCTTCAAGATGTTATCTCTATGAGAAGAATGAGGAAGATAGAGACCATATCTTGCTGCATTGCCCCTTTTTGTAGAATGTTGGAATTATTTGTGTGTTAAACTTAATCTTCCTTGGGTGCAATGAATTCCCTCCTTGAGGCTATTCTGGCATGGCCTAAAAATTTGCATCTTGGTGCTCTTTCCTTAATTTGGATTTGTAGTTTAGTGCTGCTCCTGTGGCATCTCTGGTGGGAAAGGAACAAAAGGATATTTAGGGATGAAAGTAATTTTGTGGATCAAGTCTTAAGCGGTTGGAATGGGTGATATCGGAGGTTATTTCTTCAAATTGGTCCCGTAATTTCCCTTTTTAATTTTTATAGGGAGGTTGAGAAGAATTGGCCTAAAACTTTTAATCCTAGAGATGGAGCCAAGAAATATTCTATCCCTTCTTCTTTACTCTGGAAGAATGCCAAATGGACCCCCCTTCCTTTGGCTCTTTTAAGCTCAATTTTTATGGTGCACCCAGGGGCAATCCAGAGCCTCAAGATCCGGATGTATGATTCGTAATGATTTCAGTCAGGTGGTGGGGGTAGCTTCTTTTAAGCTCAAGGATGGAACTTGCAATTCAACTGAGCTCCATGCTCTTAGAAAAGGTTTGACATAGCCTTTTCACTTAATATAGAGAATCTAGAGATTGAAGGAGATTCTTTGGTGATTGTTAATGCCATTATTAATAGGAAGGCTTTGTCTTGGAAGCTTGATTTGGGTATTCAAAAAAATTTATGGAAACTCTCTAAATTAAAATCCTGGAGCATAAAATATGTGTATAGAGAGTGTAATCATTTTGCTGACTGGTTGGTCATTACAATGATTGATCAAACTCAATTGGAAAAAGTGGATCTTAATTATAATGATTGGGATGGCCTTGAAAAGATAGTATTGAGGGAAGTGTCATAATTTTGATTCATTAGAAAATCACTTGCCCATGTGGTTGGTTAGCATATTTTTAAGGAGGGATTTGACTGTATTCTTCAATTTTCTTTTCCCTTTTTTTCGACGGAAGCTCCTAGAGTCCCCTGTCTTGCTCTGCTCTATGATATGAGGGAGATGGCTTTTTGGTCTGAAATTTCTGCTAATCTCTTGAAGAGAATTTTCAATATTTCCTACGTGGAGGATTTGGAGGTTATTAAGTTATTTTTGGGGAAGAGTTGCTAAGGATGGAAGGATGGTCAAGGGTTAACAGTGGCATGGCTTCCATTTTCATGAAGAAATGACTCATCATTCTTCCTTCAAAGGAGGATGCTGTGAATCTGGCGTTGCATTGTTTTCGGCCCTCCTTTTTTGGTAGCCTAGCTTCTAAGTGGCATCTTGTAGTATGCATTTTGGGCTATGGCTGATGTTGAGATGGGTTCTCACATCGTGGATGCTGTTGCAATCTAGGATCAAGAGAAGCGGTTCGGGTTATTGATGGATTTTTATGATAATATAGTTTCCTTCACTAGGGACTGTAATTCAGGCCAAGCTCGGATCAAGTTTCAAAATTTTAAGGCCCTAAATTCACGTTTGGATCCTATGCTGCATTGGTGGGTGAAGCTACGCGACTCTACCAGTGGTGCTTATGACTACCTCTGGAGGGGTTAGGTAAATTCCAATGTTGTTGATGTGGATTGCGATGTGGAGGTAAATGCGGGAAAGTTTTCCCCGGTGGCTAGTGTTTCTCTTTCCGTGGAGTCTAGTGACTATATATGTAATGAGACATATATAGTAAAATTTATGGTTTTAGCTAGTATTAGCCAGATAGGCATGGGTAGTGTTTTCCTTGGATTTTCATGCTTTTCTGAGGTTCGTTCTCCTTGTTATGTAAATATGGAATGGGTCCATTCAACCCACTTTATCAATCACAAAAATTTCTTACCTAAGGTCAGTTAATGAAGACTCGTGACCATTTTTCATCCTATCACTTTGTTGAGTTTTTAATATAAAATAATTTTCCTAGGCTTTAGCACTTAGTGTTTACCATAGTCTCTTACATTGTCAATCCTAAATAATAAATATTTATCATAGGGAACTATGTTTTGGATAATATCATGTAGTGGACTAAAACTTCTATTTTAGCAAAAGATGATTTTCCATGATGGATTGTATTAAATACTTGGAAGTGAATCCAACAAGGGTAACAATTCAAATTATTTGGAAATTTTTTTCTTTGATAAGATACTTTTGAGTTTTGGCATTATTTTCTTGATATAATTAAGAAGAATATGTCCATCTTGATATCCAAATCTCTCTTTACTTATAGAAAATTCAAAAAAATTGTCAAATATGTTTACTACTATTAATGTGTACTACTTCTTATGTGGAGCTAATTTTTAATTCCTTTTTCAAATGCTAAAAAAATTACATAGACTTCAACATAATTTCTTTAGATGTATGTTTCCTTCCCAAAAAAATAGTAGCATTGACATCATTGATGCTTACATACAAATCATTTCCTTATGTGGAAAACTTGGAAACATCTTTTAAGAGATTGTATTTTTCATCATGTATCTCATTACAATTTATTTTTGTTAAACATTAGCTTACATAATCTTGGTATCACTTATTTTTCATCAAAATTGAAGGCTCTTTTATGCCGAAAAGTCACTAGAAAGCATATGGAGATTCTTTAAAAATGGGTTGGTGGTGTATTCAAAGTACAAGAATATCCATTAATAATCAAAACATCTCATGGTCTCCAATAATAATAGGAAATTACATACCTCTGAAACAATTTTTGACATCAAATCTTTTAGTCTTTATCGGAAGGAAATTTCTATTATCTATGACCTAGTCTCATCTAGGGACTCAATTTCACATAGCCTAGGCTAAAATAAAATATTAGCCTTTCGAATTCAAATATCTCTTCTATTTTAAAGATTCATGAGATTTTTCTACATGTCATGCTTCACAAACTTGATCTTCATCCTCTAATGACATAGAGAGATTGATAAACAAAATGTTGACAATATTTTTAGGAATTACTCAACTACTCTTCTTTTCCATCTCATGATATCTTTCTCCCTTACCATCTAAAAATTGAATTCTAATTGGAATTTTAATTTCTCTCAAACATTATGGCTCTCTTCCTCAATTGATTTTAGAATTCAAAACCCAACCCTTAAATTCTACATTTATTATGGTGCCTCATTTGTCAACCTTTTCATATGGGTGCAATACTTACACATATGGGTGTTTTGAATCGTAAATGTCCCAATTGTGCTATACCTAACACATTAATATACCCTTTTTCACCTTCGTAAAAAATGTTGGGACCTAGATTTATTCCTTTTTTCAACCCTTCAAACCAAAACCTTTCATGTAGAAAATGGACTTCTTGGAGACCATTCCCACTACAAGACTTATATAGCTTTTCTTTTAAACATTTTTAGACCGATAATCATATTTTAAAGATTGAAATCCAAAAAAAAATATTTTTTAATAATGATTCTATGCGATAGAAAAAATTGCACATGAAAAATTCATAGTTATTTATGTTGTCTTTTTGCATATCTAAGCGCATGTTGAGAAGTTGGCCCTTCAATTTTATGATTTGTAGGTGCTTTAGAATTAATAAGTGAGCACCACATGCATGATGAGTTAAGCTCCCCGGATCCTTCATAGTTGGGTCCTCTACAAACTACTACTTGGTAGTTATAGAGCCCCTTCATTCTCATCTTCTATTCATGGCCAATTTTTTCACCATGTCTCCTTAGCGAGGAAACCACCCAACAACAAATTTACTATTTGTCATTCACGTAGGCCATCTATAGTGCAAGCCTACAGTCTTACTATTGTTCGATCTTGACTAACATGCTAGGGAATCATGGTACTCTTGGCTGTAGAATAACCCATTAGTATAGGGGATCTCCTTACCAAGAATGATGCACAACACCCCTTAATGTCATTGTCGATTGTGCTTGACTCTCTTGTATTTTATCTTGTTATGTAAAATTTATTTATTTAGTTACCACTTGTAGTGTTTTGATTTATCAATGAGACTGATTCTATTTGACATAAATGTTGGATAGTAACTTTTATCTAAACACATTTTTATTATATCGCCTGGTAGTATGGACTGGGTCGCTGCAATTGGATGTGCGGTTGTATTGCTTTGGGCAATACTTATGCATGGGACTTATAAGTGTAGGCATGGGCATGGGCAGGGGCAGCCTCCAAGACCCAGAGCTGTTCCAATAATTGGGCACTTACATCTGCTAACAGGCAAGAATAAGCCCATCCATCAAATTCTATCTTCACTTTCAGCACTCTACGGACCTATCATGCATCTCAGATTTGGTGCCCGCCCAGTTTTCGTCATCAGCTCCTCCGAGCTGGCCAAAGAATGTTATTCACTACACGATTTGGCCTTTGCATCCCGTCCTCAGCTCGCTCAAGGAAAGCATTTGGGCTACAATTTTTATATGCTGCGGTGGGCTCCCTACGGGAAGTACTGGTGAAATGTTCGAAAAATCTGTGTGGTGGAACTCCTCTCTTCCAAAAGGATTCAATGCTTTCAGCCCAAGAGGACACACCAGATTTCTAAAGCAATCAATTCTCTGTTCGAACAGGGGCTGTTGCATCACAAAATAATCAACATGAAGGAATTTTTATTCCACCTCAGTTTCGATATTTTGATGGGCATGATAGTAGGTGACCAGTATTTTGGAGAGAAATCGGTGGTTTCATATGGTGAAGTGAAGCATGCGATAGAAGAGTCACTTGTGCTTCATGGAGCCATCAGTATTGGGGATTATATTCCTTGGTTGAAGCCGTTTGACCTGCAAGGATACGAGAAGGCCATGAAGAATGTGCAGCGAAAACTAGATTCTTACTTGCAGAAACTCTGGAGAAGCACAGGGAGATTGAATCCAACAAGGAGGAAAATGAGATGGACTTTATTGAGGTGCTCATTGCTCAAGAGAAGAACGAAGCAGTTTCTGATAAAGACGCCTTCGTTAAGGCCACTGCTATGGTATCCACTTTCCTACTACTCTGGATTTTATTTAATTTTACTTTCCTTTTTTCAATTATCAAACAGAACAGTAAGTAAGTTTGTACTTTTAAAATCCTAAATTCATATGGATCAGAAAATTATAAAATGGGGCTGCTTTAATTTTTGACCGTTAAAATCTTAAACCAGAAAAGAGCATACGTACCTGAATAGTGAATCAATTGTTTCAATTATGATTGCATTATTTCTCTACAGATGTTTACAAGTAATACATATTTTATTGAGTTAATTTTAGTGAGTTCTGTTTGCATTATTTCTATGCACACGTTTAGAAATAATACATATTTCTTTGAGTTTATCTCGGTGATTGAAAACATTTTGTTCAATGATGTTCTTAATTGCAAGAGGAAACGCAGAAAGTCTTTGAAACTACAAATCATAATTGTATTATTTCAAAACATTCTGCTCAATGATATTCTTAATTGCAAGAGGAAAAGCATAAACTATATGAATAGTATTTTTTTAACCTCTTCTTTGAAAATTTGGACCCAGCAAATGATTCTGGGTGGAACTGAGACATCTTCAGTTGCCTTGGAATGGGCATTGTCATTGCTTTTGTTTCATCTCCATGCATTGAAAAAGGCACAGGAGGAACTTGATTCCAAAATTGGAAGGAACATAGTGGTAGAGGAGTCGGATATAGGGCAGCTAAATACCTACAGGGAATAGTGTGTGAAAAATCTATTACAGTTACTGATTATTAACCTCCTATCTTGTAAGATTATTTGATCAACAAATATTGGAAAATAACACAACTGT
This sequence comes from Taxus wallichiana var. yunnanensis, assembly GCA_018340775.1. Taxonomy (NCBI): domain Eukaryota; kingdom Viridiplantae; phylum Streptophyta; class Pinopsida; order Cupressales; family Taxaceae; genus Taxus; species Taxus wallichiana. The sequence goes on from CM031241.1 coordinate 131,769,161, forward strand.
AACTTCACAAATACAAACACATAAGAAATACCCAACAAGGTGAACACAATATTTTCAGACAATTGTCCCTGGAAAAACCCCGTAGGGAAAACCAGTACTACAGATGAGAAATATATTAAACTTCAGCAAATCAAGAGATACAAATACTGCTTGCCTCTTACTGGCAGAGCTCCGACAATCTCCTAATCCTCCTGCTGATATTCCTCCACTGCTATCTCCAACGCTATCACTGCGCCCTTGCTAACACTGCAAGACTACTTGCTAACACTGCAAGTTTCTCTAAAAACTTCCTTGTTACAAATGACCCCAATGACCCCCTTATATACTACTCTCGTTGAAAATCAACGGCCGAGATTAATACAAATGAATGGCTGAGATTAAGACAACTCAATAACCATAACAACCTTGGTTATGAGGTGTCACCTAAAAGGAGTCAATATTAGATAACAATTGTTCTTATCCTAACAATATTTGTTTGACAAAAACAACTATTTCTCTAAATTCTAGGCTGTCCAAACTACCCATAACAAATGGATGAGGACAAACAACTATCCAAGCTACTAACTACTAAGATTAACACTCCCTCTTAGCGAGGAAGTTGTTCTGCATGACACCCAACATCTCTCTGAAGAAGATAAATTTTGCCTTCCCCAATGCCTTTGTCAGAATGTCTGCTACCTGCTGATCTGTAGGTACAAACTGTAGCTTAACAACCCCACGCTGTACACAATCTCTGATGAAGTGATACTTGATGTCTATATGTTTTGACCTATCATGAAACACCGGATTCTCAGTCAACTTGATGCAACTCTGATTGTCGCAATGTATCACCGTAGTCTCAACCTTCTGACCAAACAAAGCTACTAGCAACTTCCGAAGCCATATAGCTTCACATGTTGCCATGCTAGCTGCTATGTACTCGACTTCTTGAACTCAGAGCCACAGACTTCTGCTTCTGCTTGAACCAAGATACAACTCCTAATCCTAGACTGAAACAACACCCTGAAGTGCTCCTCTTGTCCATTGTACTACTTGCCCAATCTACGTCAGTATAGCCCATTTCTGCAAGTAACTATCAATGCGCTCATACCATGCTCTGGGAGCCTGCTTGAGTCCGTACAACGCTCTCTTCAATCTACACACGTGGGTCTCTTTGTTGTGTGCTACAAAGCCTTCTGGTTGTTCTATGTATACCTCCTCTTTCAACTCACCATTAAGAAACGCTGTCTTGACATCCATTTGATGGATCTGCCATCCCATCTGTGCTGAAATTGAGATTACAGATCGTATAGAAGTATACCTGGAAACTGGAGCAAATGTCTCCTCGTAGTCTATTCCCTCTTTCTGAGAGAACCCCTTTGCCACAAACCTTGCCTTATATTTCTCGATGCTACCATCTTTTCGCATTGTGCTTGATCTTATAGATCCAGTGTGATCCAACCACCGCCCTATCTCGTTGGTCTGTGCACTACCTCCCACACATCATTCTCGCATAATTGAAGTATACTCCTCAATCATTGCTTCTTTCCACACTTGATGTTGTGCAGCCTCTCCGATAGCTAGAAGGTTCACTATCTACCAACATACTAACTAATGCAACATAGTCATCATACCTGGCTGGTGGTTTCCGTTGTCTATCACTCCTCCTAGGAGTACCCACTAACTCCTGAGTATTCTTCTATGTCTGTTGAACCTCACGGTTCTTGCTGCCAACTGTAGAGGATGAAATATCAAGCTCCATGTCTTCTTGATGCATCTCTTCTTGCACCTGTTGCTCCATACTTTGAAAACTCTCTCCTCCTAAGTCTATGCTTGTACTAGTAACTATACTTGAGCTTTGCTGCCCTTGACTTGATTGAGTGATTCTTAGAGCTTCTGTTGGCTGCTTACTCTGATCATCTACTGGAAAATCTCTAGACCTTCTAAATGCCTTGTCCTCCATGAACATGGCATCACGTCGAACAATAATCCTCCTGGTCCCTGGAATGAATATCCGATATGCCTTAGAGGTTTCACTGTACCCCACAAAGTACCCTCTCTCTGCAGTCTGATCTAACTTGGTACGTGTATCCTTAGGAATGTGACAATATGCCAAACTCCCAAAGATCCTAAAGTGACTGACATCTGGCTTCTTCCCAGTGAATGCTTCCTCTGGTGTCATCTTCCCTAGTACCTTATGTGGAACTCTATTCTGTATGTATACTGTTGTATTGCATGCCTCTGCCCACAGATAATGGGGTAAATCCTGGTCATGCAACATAGCCCTTGATGCCTCCGTTATAGACCGATTCTTCCTCTCAGCAACTCCATTCTGTTGCGGATTGTAAGGAACAGTCCACTCTCTCTTGATTCCTTCTCTGGTACAGAACTCCTGGAACTCATTGCTTTTGTACTCGCCTCCATTGTCTGACCGAAGAAATTTTATCTTCCTTCCTGTCGAATTCTCCACAAGAGCTTTGAACTCTTGGAAGCGACTGAAAACCTCATCCTTGGTCTTCAAGAAGTATATCCATGTCTTCCTGGAGAAATCATCAATAAAAGTAACAAAGTACTCATACCCTCTGAGAGACTTCATCGACATTGGTCCACATACATCTGAATGTACTAGATCAAGAATGCCCTTGGATCTGGTGTCACTCCTTGGAAAAGATGCTTTAGCAAACTTCCCCAACACGCATCCCTTACATACATCATCGTGCTCTGTGCTCACCTCAGGAACACCTGTCACTGTCTCATGAAGTAATTTAAGGGCTCCATGATGGATATGGCCCATCCTTCTATGTCAAAGCTCTCCCTGATCTCTAAGATTACTGTTGCTCATGAGTGCCTTAGGAATGTCAAACTGCAGCCTATAAAGCCGGCCGCTCCTAACTCCAATAGCTATGGGTGATTTCCAATCCTTGTGCTTGATCAACACATGTGCCCCTCTAAAGAGTACATTGTACCCTTTGTCCTGAAGGATAGATACAAAAATCAAATTCATCCCTAAGCCTAGAACATGCAACACATCATGAAGGGGAATCATCTTACCACTCTCCCTCTGAAACTGAACAGTCCCTTTCCCAACTGAGTTGAGTTTGGACATGTTCCCCATAGAGATCTGGATTCTGGTGCTCTCTTCCTTATAACTGGAGAAGTATTCTCTAACTCCTGTCATATGATATGATGCCCCACTATCTATGTACCAAACACTCTGTGAGGTTGAGCTAACCATACATGCTATGAGTGCAAACTCATCTTCCATTCTACTAGAGAGCTCATCTGCACTTGCTGAAGCCGCAACTTGCTTCTTGCCTTTCTTTTCATTCTTCTTCCTTTCTGGGCAATCACTGACATAGTGGCCAAACTCGTGACAGCCATAGCACTTGATCTTCGAAGAATCTTTCTTCTTCTTTTCACCTTGTGAATTTGATCCTTTACTAGACCCCTTCTTTGCTTTCCCTTTACCCGCTAGGGCAACATTTTCCTGTTCCACCTCACTTTTCTGACTCTTATTGTTGGCTCCATTGACAAGACTTAGTCTAAGCTCCTCCTGAGTGAAATCACTCCATAGTCGATCCCAACTCGGTAAGGTGTCTCGTCCATTGATGACTTGAACAAAGACATCCCACTGCTTAGTAAACCCATTTAGGGCTATTCTCACTAGCTCGTCATCACTTGGTTTGTCTCCAATAGCTGCCAATTCATCCTTGACAAGTCTAAGTCTGGTGAGGTAACTTGTGACGCCTTCTCCTTATTCATCCGGTATTCCTCAACTTTTCTCTGAGAATCAGCTTCCGATTAGTGGTAGCATTCTGGTATAGATTCATAATGGCATCCCACATCATCTTCATGTATCTAACTCTGCAATATGTGGAACAATATGATCCTTGACACCATCAAGAATCAGCCTCCTCGCCTTGGCATCTTCCTTCTTATATGCTAAGAGTTGTGTTGCATCTGTAGGTACAGGTACAACAGTGGTCACATATTCCTTGATACCATTCTCTTCCAGCAATAGAGAAATTCTGGCTTTCCAGACACCAAAATTCGAGGCTCCATCCAATCTGTCCTGATCTCTTAAACCTGCTGAGGCCATCTTAAAAGAAAATAATAATAATAATTTTGAAGAGGTTAAACTGGGTTTTATAAACCCTCACTTTCTTTCACCTAGGGTAAATCTCTTCTACCCGAACTTAGCTCTGATACCATGTGAAAAATCTATTACAGTTACTGATTATTAACCTCCTATCTTGTAAGATTATTTGATCAACAAATATTGGAAAATAACACAACTGTAACTTCACAAATACAAACACATAAGAAATACCCAACAAGGTGAACACAATATTTTTAGACAATTGTCCTTGGAAAAACCCCGTAGGGAAAACCAGTACTACAGATGAGAAATATATTAAACTTCAACAAATCAAGAGATACAAATATTGCTTGCCTCTTACTGGAAGAGCTCCGACAATCTCCTAATCCTCCTGCTGATATTCCTCCACTACTATCTCCAACGCTATCACTGCACCCTTGCTAACACTGCAAGACTACTTGTTAACACTGCAAGTTTCTCTAAAACTTCCATGTTACAAATGACCCCAATGACCCCCTTATATACTACTCTCGTTGAAAATCAACGGCCGAGATTAATACAAATGAACAACTGAGATTAAGACAACTCAATAACCATAACAACCTTTGTTATGAGGTGTCACCTAAAAGGAGTCAATATTAGATAACAATTGTTCTTATCCTAACAATATTTGTTTGACAAAAACAACTATTTCTCTAAATTCTAGGCATTCCAAACTACCCATAACAAATGGATGAGGACAAACAAATTGTCCAAGCTACTAACTACTAAAATTAACATCTAGTGAAAGAGGAACAATGCAACTTCACCCACCAATACCTCTTCTAGCACCACACCATCTATTGCTTACATTGTTGGAGGATTCCATGTTCCTACAGGAACAACGCTCATGATAAATGCTTGGGCAATTCAGAGAGATGAAAAAGTTTGGAATAATCCACTAGAATTTATACCCGAACGTTTCATGGATGGAGGAGGAGAAAGAGAAATAGACAACATAAACAACAAGGAAAATGACTTTGGGATGGCTCCATTTGGGGCGGGTGGACGAGGATTCCTGGATCTTCTTTGGAAATGTGTACAATGAATATAACTCTCGTGAGGTTATTGCATTTACTTGTGTTTCAATGGTTTGTTCCAAATGGTCAAATGATTGACATGAATGAAGGAGTCGGCATAACAATTCCTAGGAAAAGCCTTTGGAGGTTGTCGTTAAGCCACGCTTCCCCAAATTCTTTACTAAAAGTTAACTTTATATAGTTTCATGCTTCTGCTATTTTATGTAGGCTTTCATGCTTTTGGTAGGGTCATATCGTTGTGTTTATCATCACATATGTTGGAGTAGAGTAGAAAATCCTCTCTTTGTATCTCCTTTGTTTGATCTTATTTTAATGGATTTGTATCTACTTAATGAGTCATAAATATTTTTATTTACATATGTGACTCGGTTAGACATATAGAAAGAAATGTGTTAAGCTAAAATAAATTTTACAAAATTGTTATTGGTATCTTGTCTATTAGTCTCAAGTCTTTCAATTTTTAATTGGTATAACATTTTTCTTAATTTAACATTCTTACTTCAACTTTTCATTGGATAAGTTATAAGGAAATCAAAATGTCCCATTGGCAATCGTATTTGATGATGGGCTCTCTTTGCTTGTTCCATTAAAATAGGAGAATAATAGAATTAAATTATCTAAAAATAAATAATAATTAATAGCACCATAAATTGCAAGACCAACAAAGGCAAGGTGGTGATGTTTATCTAGAGGGCCTATGTAGCAAACATGTCGGTGATCCTTGTTCTACTATAGGGAGAGTCATTTAAGTGCCTTCTAAAGACATGTGTCTAAGGCATAAATCCTCAAGTTGAATACATTGAACATTGCACCAAAGTTTCATATTTAATCTTCTCAAGCTTTAGCTCCCTACCATTGCATTATGCTCATGGTATTTCTTTTTTTGTTAAAGTAGATGAGGCCATAAAATGAACTCGAGGAATCATATTTGAGTTATAAGAAACAACACTATAAATTGCAAGATCAACAACAAGGTCATGCCGAAGACACTTATCCAAAGGGCCATTAAATTTTGAAAAAATATGAGGTCCTACTTTATGTAGGGAGAGGTCAAGTTCCTTTTCAAAGAAAACATGACAACATGCTCCAAAAGGGGAAATCCTCAAATCGATTACATAGAACATTTACCAAATTTGTGGCTTCCTTAAATATCTAGCTCTATATCCTTTCCTTACATCATGCCACAATCTTTTCTTCTTTCATGATAATTTAGAAATAATATTGGTTTCATCGCATCCTTCCATACACTTGTGTTCTCATCTTACTAACCTAAGTACTTGGCTTCATCTCATCCTTGCTGACCCAAGTACATCCTTACTCACTTCTCTTGAAAGCTTACTAACCCAAGTACATACTTGGAGGTTTAAGCTTCATTTCCATGTTCAAGTTTCATTCTTTAAGATTCCAAATGATTTCTAACCACTTAAGATATGAATAACATTCCACTATATCACCATGTATTTTCCAACAATCCCCATGAGGACCCTTTCCATGTTGGATCATGAAATTTGAGTCATGTAGGATTTTACACACCTTTTTTCAATTTTGAGGAAACTTTTATAATTTTTCCTATAAATGAGGATGCATGAAGCCAAGAAAATTTATAATGCAAAATGCAACATCAAACTTGCAAGAGAATTCAAGTACTTGTGTTCTCATTACATCATATTGGTTTCATCTCATCTTTGTTTTCCTATACTAAAAATGGTCTTTAGCCCGATCTTCCAAACAAATCCCAAAATTAGTTTTTGGCTTGATCTTCCAAAAAATCCCTTCATGTAGAATGTAGGTGCAATCCAATTTGGCCCCTCGGGAGAAATTGGACAAACAAGACCCCACAGAGAGAAAATGGAGGGATCGAATCGTCCATGTGAACTCAAGTTCCGGGCTCGAGGAAAGAAATTTAGTTAAGTGGGTTGAGCACATTGCAAAGAAGCTCGGGGAGCTCAAGATGGTTTTGGAAATGAAGGAATTCCAAAGTCTGAAATTCATACTTCGGAGGTGTGGTCGTTCGGAGGTAGGCCGAACCAAAATTCAAGGACTCAACGGAAAGAAGGGGTGAAAAAGGAGAGGGAGGTTCAAGCCCAAATTCCATAATTTGGAATTTGGGGTTTTTGGAGGTTTCACAAGCTCGCAGTGAAAAATTCCACGTGGAGAGAAGAAAAGTATGAAACATGATGTTTGAAATTTAGACTTTAGACTTTCAAGATTTTGGAGGTTTCATGTGCCAAGTAGATAATCAAAACCTGAAACCCATAGTCCTGAAACCCAAAGTCCAAAAACCTCAAAACCCAAAGTCTCGAAACTACGAAACCCAAATTCTTGAAACCCCAAAATGACAAAGGTCTAAAACTTGAATTCCAAATTTTAGACTTTGGGGTTTCAAAATTTTGAAACTTTTGGCTCAAATGATGAACTTGAGGGTTTTGGTTTGTCCTGAGGCCCTGCCCCTTTGTAAACTTTACTCCTAGTGTTATATTCTTTTTCTTGGGAAACCACAACATTCATTAACAATTGCCTATCCTCCTTAGAAGGGATTCCTCCATCATACTTTTTAATCATTAATGCCCTTAAGTATTCAAAATCATTATTAGGCAATTCAAAAGCTTGTACCATATCTATTTCAAAAGTATGAGAGGGAGGAAGGGGTAATACCCAGTGAATGCAATCCTAGAAATCTATAGTACTTCTGGCACTGATTAATTCAGTCAAAGTTTGCTCCTTGTCGTGAGCTTGTAGAGCACCCCATCATGCACACATCATCATCAATGTCATCATCAGCTTCCTTAACTTATTTTTCTTCATCACATGGGGCATGTGGAAAGAAACATCTGTCACACCACTCAATTTCATTAGCTTCTTCAACAATAGTCCCTCCTTCCAACTCTTTCAGCTAAAAGATCGGGCACCAATCTATTTTCCCGGGGTTGGGGCTGCCTATTTCTTGATCCCATGGCTCCTTTACCCTATCATCTAATCTATGATCACCTCTGGGATGATTTTCAAATCTTTCTTGACCTTGGGAACATTGTCCAATCCCTTCTGCTTTCTAACTTCTTGCAAGATTCCAGTGTATAGGATATTTCCTTAATAGCTCCGGCCAAAGTTTTTACAACCTCTTCTAGATCCACAAACTTACTTGACCGAGGCTTCTCTAGATTGATCAGCTTGATACCTTCCCTCTTATGAGGCTTACCAACTGCTTTGATATTGTTTTCAATCTACAAATCCATGGTGAAGGCCTGCCTCAATGTTGCTTGGTTTTTATCCCTCAAATAATAAGTAGCCTTCTTATCAAAAGCATCAGTTATTTTATTAAACAAGAAACATCACTTGGTCTTAGGATTACAGTGTATCCTATTCAATGTCTTATTAAACCGAGTTTTGAAGTCATGAATAGATTCATTATAATTCTTCTTAATATTTTCAAATTTTGATAAAAGAAACCTAGGGTCTGTCTTATCTCCATTTTGCAATCTAAAAGCATTCTTCATTTTTGCCCATGAATCAATGGAGTTGTCTGGAAAAGATTTATACCATCCTCCTCTAGAATATGAATAAAAAATTATGTACACATCCTCAAATTTGATCTCTAAGTCTTCCATCATATTGAAAAAAAAATTTAAGTGATGATCACCATAATAGCATTATTTCCTTAAAATTTAGGTAGTCTATTTCTAACATCTTGGGGCACATAATTTTGATATCCAACCATACCTCCGAAATCTATAGACGAAAAGTTTTCAAAACAAACGGAATTATGGGTTGGGGCTAGGCCATATTGTTTTGGGCAGGTGATCTTATAGGAGAAACAAAATGATGAGGAGTGAGGGGTATGTGGGGCACATGAATGCAATTATCAAAATGAATGTTCTCTAAAAAATCTGTTTCTTGAAAGATCCTATCAGCTTTGGAAAACACAAGGACAAAATGAAATGCAAACTTTTCAAATACAAATGAAGGACCCTCACTAGTTGGAGAATTTAGATCTAAATAAAGACTACCTGATTCAAAATAACTTGAGGAAGTATGGAAATATTTAATGACAGGCTGATCAGTTTCCACAATTGATAACTCTTTTCTTGATTTATGATCTCCAATAACTTTCCATATTCTTCTTCCTTCAGAATTTATCTTTCCCAATTATGGAAACAACCTTCTAGCAGGGTCTTTAACGAAGAAATATCTTCTTCCTTCCAACTTTGTAAATATTAGTGATAAATTTCAATTGATAGAGGTTAAGACACTGACATTTATCAAAAATTAATTCAACACGGAGTCGCCACTAAGGATTTTCACCTTAGTTGTGAAAATGCACTAAAATTGGTCTGTCAAATGTCTATCAACACTAAATTCATGTAAATATTCATAGATATAACCTTCCTTTACTCGTATTTAACATTGATGATGTAAAATTAGTGTAAAAACCAACAAACTGAAATATTGCACGCAGAACTTGTAACTTCACAAATCTTACAGATCTCAACAAAGGATGATGTTTAAATAACGTATTTGCACTTAGATCATGTAAGAAACATTACTAGGGATGAATATAATAATGCCTTTTAAGATCCTTGCAAGTGGCACCAAAAAGGTGTTGTTGCCGCACAAATAGGTCCCAGAGTTCAAATAATCCCCAACAACACTAATAAGTCCCTGGAAGCAGCACCAAAAGTGTTGGTATCAAAATTAATTTTCCTTGTAAGTTTCTAAGCAACATCATAGATTCAACAAGATACTTGAGAGACGATGAATCATAAGTCGTTTTTTAGCCAGGGAAGGGATTCAGTTGGCTCTTTGTCACTTGGGCATTAGAGAAATGGATAGCACCATATAAAAGGATTTGATCTATCCTCACTACTTTAGGTCATGCCTTTCGACCAGGGTGAGAGGATCCATTTTTTAACCTTTGTTGGTGAAGGATAATGAAGATATCATTCTTTGCACAAATTTGAAAGGAAACCTTTAGAAAATATGATCAATGCACCACAATTTAACCCTCATGAGTTGTCACTTCTAAAGAATGGTGATATTTTCTAAACAAGGTTAATGTTACTTACTAAAGACATTATGGAATCCTGATTGCTTCTGCATATTTTGGCAAAGTAGAATTTATTCATTTGTGGACATACAGGGAAAACAGGGGTAGTTTAGGTAGGATTCATTGTTTTTGAATAATTTTGGTGGGAGATTAAGAAGGATAAACTTGATTTTGCCAGATCTTTGAGAACCTTCACAAAAATTGGAAAACTAAATGACATAATACTTAAGAATAGCTAAAATATTCCTTCAACCAAAAGGTGTGCATCAATGGAGGCCCAGATTTGCACGGTTTCACAAAATCTCCAAGAATTTAACATGAAGGCTCGAGCTAAAGACTCAATTAAACATTAAATACCCCTGGTTCCTCACACCTAAGATACACTTAAAGGCTTATAGATAATCTTTATCAACAAAATGACAATAAAGTGATTTTAAATTGTTTATCTCATTACAAGATGAAGGATCTTCTCATAATGAAATTACAAATGCCACTAAAATATTGCATGGATGAGATCCTATGTGATTCAGAGGGATTTTAACACAAGATTGCAATAGGAACAAGAAATACTATTTGCAAACATTCTGAAATAAAGAAGACACAAATTTTCCCAAGATTAACATATATTAATTCAAATTTGATTAGATTCATCAACAGAGGAAGGTTTTCTTGAACAATCTCAGATCTTGTCAATGGTTGTACACTTGCAACCAACTTGACACGATTAAATCTAAAATATAAGAAATTAACAGGTTTCTCAGATGGTCTCTCAGGAAGATGGGCTTTCTCAAATTTTCTCATAAGAATTCAACCCCCGACCATTTACATGACTAAAGAATGCTTTTTATAACACTCAATTTACATCCAAGCTTTCCCCCCAAGAAAAGAATATTCGAGGAACCTTTGTTTGTTACATGTTTGATCATGATTTCCAAAAAATGACATTTAACAGGTTTGCAACAAAAATTTGCCATTTGTTCAAAAATGTGAATCATTGCAAATATCTCCATCATTGTTTTAATTGGGAGCACTGTTTTCATAATTTGTGCATTCATTCCATCATTTCATCCTGTTTCCATTCTTTTCTCTGCAAATTTTCTTTGCATCTAGCTTCTCTAGTAATTCACATTTTTGCAAGTGCCCAAACAATTCCAACTTCAAAATATCAACCTTTACATTCCTTGGTCTCACAAATTAAGCTCTAAATCCACTCAATTGTAATTTGCAGACAAAAATGACAAGGAATTTCATCAAAAATGATGAAAAACAATGTGTATTCACATCTCCAGGGGTCTTGGAGCAAAAATGGCAGCAAAATCAGATGCAATGCACAACAACCGTTGATTCTGCCCTTTCTCAACTTTAGATTAGAGCCATCCACATGGAAAAATCTGATTCAAAGTGGGCCTAGGGTTTCCTTTTGTATTTTATGACTTTTGGAGAAAATTCACAATTTTCACATTTTCCCCAACTCCTCTACCTTTGAAAATCGGGCTTGACACATGGCTTAATCTAGGCCTTTGATGGAGTCATGGCTCATTTATGTAATTTTACCCTTTTTAAAAAAGGAAATTTTTCCAATTTTCCTCCACCGACCTACCTTCCCGATTTTATCTTTTGATGTGGGCTCCAGCAGAGTTGTGGATCAATTTATAACTTTTCTCCTTTTTTACAAAAGGAAAAAAATTCAAAACACCCCAATGACCCGCCTTCCACTTCTAACTTTTGAAATATGCCATGTGTCCTTCTTCATGGTCAAATTAAGACTTTTCCCTCCGGGTTGCGGATCAATTTATAACTTTGCTCCTTTTTACAAAAGGGAAAAAAACTTCAAAACACCCCTGGCGACCCACCTTCCGCTTCTAACTTTTGAAATATGCCACGTGTCCTTCTTCGGGGTCAAAGTAAGACTTTTTCCCTTCTGCTTCATATTTTTTGAATAGCCAATCAAAGACTATCAGGGTCGCGAGGCCAATTTGGTATTTTTACAAATGTGACCAAAGTGGCAAATTTCACGAAAAGACCCACCGGGCTGTAACCAATAAAAAATGAACACGTATACACATTTGGGGAAAAAAAGATAAATTCAATCCACCTTTATAAATTTGACTGGCCAATCAGAACTCAATGAGCCTGCAGTGCCAAATTGATCTTTTTGCAAACATAGCAAAAATTTACAAGTTATAAAATAGACCCAACGTGCCTAATCCAATCAAAAGAGACCATGTACCTGAAGATGCTGAGATAAATTTTGATAGGGAAACCACGCCCGTCAGACAGTAAGATGTAGGGAAATCAACATTTGTGCCCATAATTGAATTTTCCTTTAAGGACAAAGAATTTTGAAATGATACAAGGCCCAAATGTGATCCATGACTATGGAGAAGGATCTTCAACATCATACAAATGAAGAAAAACTTTCACACATCCATTCGGGGAAATAGAAAATACGACAGAGCCCATAGATTGAAGAATTTTGAGAGAAAACAAAGTGAGATCAAATTGAGTACCAACACTTTGAATGCCTATTCATGCATTCTAAAACTTATTTTGAATATTTGAATATTAAAACACAATCATGCTCATTCTCATGCACATTTGATTCCAATTTGATGATTAAAATGTATTAGAAATATTAAATTAGGAAATTGACATTGGATATTAGGATTGAAATTGGAATTATGGTCCCTACATTTTATCATAGGATGTAGTGAGATTTGTGTTTAAATTTTGTAAATGTCCTTGAAACTATATCAAACAACTCTATGAAAATTATATGCATTTTATGAACAACTAGAAGATGAGGTTTCCTTGTGTGGTTCTGGAAATTATATAAATGGAGACAAACCCAAAAAGTGTTGTCAATAGTTGTAACCTCGTCAATGGAAAGGGAGATGAAACTTGCATTCTTGATGTTTTCTTTCAAATCCTCTTTTTTAATCATTTCTAGACATCTCTCCATCTCCCAAGAACTACTCTCGACCAATGTGAATGTGGAAGGTTTGAAAACCCATTGCAATTGAAAATTTCTTATATTTTGTTAAATCTGAAATAGGTCTTTGCATTTTAAGCATAAAGAATATGGTTGAAAATTGTGTATATTTTTCCTTCAAATTTTCATTTTTAGATTTTACAAAATTTACATTAATGGTTCCTCCTTTCTCCTCAATTTTTTGAGACTGTTTCATCTTATTTTCATACTCCTTATATCTTACATGCATGCACTCTTTAGCATTTTTCCATCTATGAGTATTTGTTATTTTTCCATCATTTTCCTTGACTGTGAAATATACTTTTCCACAATGTTTCTCAATAGTGTCCAATTTAAGTTGCATTTTATGTTTTTTTCCTAATTTCCAACTACAAATAGTACATCTACATTATTTTGGAGTATCAATACCATTATCTGGTTGTACAGGTTCAATGAATGGGTATTTTTTTGCCCAATCTACCTGAAAATATCTTTCAACCGTCTAGGATTTTTATTCCTTCTCACATTTATTTTTGTTGTATTCAAACATGAATTTTTTTACTATTATAAAGAACTAAATTTATTATACTGAACTAACAAAAAAAGGAAAAATCTTATAGTAATCTATTACAACTTACAAAACCCATGTTACTATTTCCAATGAATGCAAATTGGGTCCGCATTTTTTTGGTTGGCTCGAAAAATTTCACATGTTGCTTTATATTTTGAGTTTATCTTCCTTTTATTCATTATTCATAGAATCCATTGTACATATCCATGAGAAATTTTTAAATAGATCGGTTTTTCTAAAATCTAAACAAATATTTAACAATTTATAAACGTAAGCCAAAATAAAATCTACTTTATGTAACTAACCAAAATCATATTGTATGCTAACAGATGGTAGCATATAGTATGCTTTAGGATGCTAACATACATTATGCTATCATCCGGTAGCATACGAAATGCTATCGGTTAGTAACATACAAGATATCTTTACTATCCAAGAAAGCATATTGTATATATGCTACCGAAAGGTAGCATATTATATACATGCTACCAACTGGTAGCATATTGTATGTTAGTGACCAATTACATACATTATGCTAATGGGACGGTAGCATCAGTAAGCTACTAAAGGTAGCATACAATCTACTACTGACTGGTATCATGCAGTATCCTACTAGCCATACTACTGGTCAGTAGAATACTATATGCTAATGATCGGTAGCATATTGTATGTTACCGGCCGTAAGCACTGTATACATACTACCTTTCTGTGATAAATTTTTCTAAACAATGAAACAAAAAATTACCTTTAAACCATAAAGGAAATATCTGGCGACTGGTCAATGATGATCTTTAAAGTTGAAAGGAATTGCGAGAAATATTTGATAATCACAATTTCATTAGGAAGTGGAAGTTAGAACTATGAATAATGAAGTATTAATACTTAATAGTGTGTGTGTGTGTCTATATATATATATATATATATATATATATATATATATGAGTTGAATATGGCACATTTGAATTTCATAATAAGGGTGATTTGAATGATAACATTCATCTATTGGTGTAAAATCCTTTTTTCAAATAATCGACCCTAAAATTCACTTGTACCTCAAAAAATTTGGCGAGGTAGTGCTAATCGGTACCCTAAAAAATCACCAATTTCAAATTTCAAAACCCACCGGCTGTAATATTCATGAATTAATGAATATTCACCACTAAAATTTTCCCGATCATTTCCTTTTGGGATTTCATGTGGTTTGAGGGTTTTACAGTTATCATTTCTTTACATTTTCCTGGTTCTGAGTGGAACTATGTATTCATAGTCTAACATACACATGACCAACAATGACCATCTTCAAGTGACACCATAAACACCATGTTCTAAGCTCACAATCATGCGTAGTGTATTAGAAATATTAAATTAGATATAGGCACATTGTAGATGTCTACAGGTTCATGGGAACCTCAACCCACCCAAACACCCTAGTCCAAAAGTATCCGATGAACATTAAGGACATACATAGTTCATCATTTTCCCAAAACCTTTATATTTTGAAATCAGACTTAGGTCTTTACATTTTGAAGCCATCTACATTCAAATTTTATGGTCCCTACATTTTATCATATGCCGTCATCAAGCACAAATAAGCTAAGTAATTCTTTCCCTCTATTAAACTTAAGGTTTCATAGTTATCTAGATTATTACTTGTGTCATTCTATATTATCAGCTTTATGCATTATTTATCATACATGACTCTTTTCCTCGTAATATTAGGTTTTTCACAAATTTTATATTTTTAAAATAAATTAGAATATATGGGAACTTACAATCATTCCCCCCTCACCATCACGAAAAAAATTTCACATCTATTTTCAATGCTTATAGCAATTACTTACTTTTCCAATGAATCTAATCCTTTTTTTGGTCAAGTCACCAATATCGACTCTTTTAACACTATTCCTATCATAGATCCATGCATCGAAGATCGATCCTCCCTTCTAAAAAGGAAAATATTTAGAACAACCTCATGATACCAACGAAAAACCCAATATTATTCTATTTGCTAAATATGTTTCACATGAACCCCCCGCCACATATGTCAAGAATGAAGGACAATGTCATTATGGCACTACCAAAAACCACCACAGGACACTTACGGGTTATGGATAACGTGATGCTCAAGATACCTCTAGTTTCTACTTTTTTCTTGTTAGAAGCCCTTCGTGTCAGCTCGATAATCGTAAAGTACCCAAAATTGTAAGGTATTTGTAATCACTCTACAACAATGTAACAAGTGCCCCAATGATGATACAGGTCTCCTCGCAAGGTGTTTGGGATCCAGAAAAGCTCTCCAAGTATGTGTTAACATCCCGCATGCCCCACTTAGCCCCCGCGTGCCTTATTTTTCCTTTTCCCCTCTTTTCTTGAGCCTTTTTCTCTTGAATTCTGAAACCGCTGCCCTACTCTAGGCGGCGGTCTCGTGATCCACCGCTTCAACAGGCGGCGGTCCTGTAACCGCCACCCCGCTCGTAGAGCGATGGTCCTTTACGCATTTTCCAGAAGGCTATTTTTACATGACTCATGTAAATTCAACGTTTCACCAACTTTCTTTTACTGCCATGAGCTTGCATTTATGATTCTAGTTCCCTGGAATAGTGTTTTGCCATTGTTTATAGTTTAAGAGTTCTATTTGGCTTTTACCTTGGGTAAATGCAAATTCTATAAATAGATGGCTTGTGCTCAAGCAAATGGCCCCTCATTCACTTCTCATCTTCTCATTTCAGTAGTTTAGTCTTTCATTTTTCTTAGAGTTCTTAGTTTAGTTCATTATATGCCTAGTTAGCATTGTTTTACAATTGGTAAGCCACATATCCATCTTGTGCAAGTGCTGTCATTACTTCAGGCCCTCAAGTTTTCCTCTCAATTTATCTTTTCAGATTTAGCTTTCATTTTTCTTAGAGTTCTTAGTTTAGTTCATTGCCATGCTTAGTTAGCATTGTTTTACTATTGGTAAACCCACAAATCCATCTTGTGCAAAGCTGTTGTTGTTTCATCCAATCCATTGGAGTAGAATAGCTTAGGAAGCCATTAAAGTTGCAGGTTTTTCTCCTCAAACAGGATAGTTTCAGGTTCTAGATGCTTTATGTTGCATGACTCGCAATAAATCCCACTAGGAATTACATAAGCCAAGCTCTGTACTCTTGCGCTATCCCTCTCCTACTCGCATTGTATTCGGTGTGTATTCTGAGCTACCTTTATCCCAATATCTACTTCTATTGATGCTAGCATTACACGCTTTTCTGGATCCACGTGAACATGAAAGAATGAGGAGATCACACTGAGGGGACAAGATCACACACACCATCGGATTCGCCACTATTCTGCAGAATCCAGGTTCTAGCTTTCAAAGTTCTAGTTAGAATCATATCAAATAGAGTAGTTAATTGCTTTATTTCAGTAAATTCTATTCTCGATATTGCCAGGGAAGTTATGGGGATTGATAGTTTCTGAGAAACTATGATTCACTCCTCACTTCTGAGGTAGGATCGAGAATCTTGTAAATAGATTAGATGAGTTATTTTATTGTTTAGAATAGATCTACAAATTGCATGCATAAAATAGCTACACTCGGTTATTTTGTTTGTTTTAAATTATTATTTAGTTATCATTTCTAGATATTTTAAATAGCTGCTTTCTTAAAATTCATATAGTTCATCAGAAAATACAAAAATAGAGAAATCATATATGCTATAGATATATTGCAAATAGTTAACTTTCATTTTACTACAGTTCATTTATATTGTTGCTTTTGCATGACAATCACGGGACCTAGAGAGCCCAGAGAATACGTATTCGAGCCAATCGTGCCTCAGCCCAATCTCATCACAGTGATAACTGATATAGACCAAAATCTTAGGATTCAAGTCTTCCAAATGACGGTAAGCTTACAACAAATCAATTCCTAGTTGAACGGGTTAAACAGAGAAGATGACCAAGCACACACATGTTTTGGTCAAATCAGCCAAATTACAGATTACCCTAGGTATATATGACTATAAGAGGATTAGAAAGGGAACAAACCTTTGGTTGTGATCCTTTGGTCCCATAGCCAGGTGCAGGAGACACCCTCACAGACATAGATACTAGTTTAAGGATCCAGGTTGCACGAACACCTGTGAGATATTCTGAGAAAATCACACAGTTATTGAGTCTAAACATAGAAGCTGAGAAAGCATACGATTACTGGATACTAGGGATTAGGACTTGATTTCATGCATGACCATAGCAGGTCCACAACAACTACGAATCTACGGTTGTGACCCACAAATCCCGCAACCTAATGAATCCATAGGAAAATTAGACATAGACACTGGCCTACGCACACTAGTATTCCAGTCTACTCCACTTCCACCTATCATCATCGAACAATTATCCTTGCTAGACACAACAGCTAACAAAGCTAGAGTTGGACTAGGCCAGAGAATCATCCATAGAGACAACTATTTTACTATCCACCATATGACCCTGTCCGGAGAAATACACGAAACTATCCCGGGTCATTTTCCATGTATTCCACAACCAATAGACCGAATCACGCCAGAGCTCGATATTGATTGGATCCTTCGAGTAGTCATCCTTGCTGATCGATCTATCACACCAGTTCAAGTTAGAAGGGCCTTCTTTGCCTTAGACTCACAAATTCCATTGGTGCGTATTGAAGACATTAGATTGCCTAACTAGCTTGACTGCATTCCACACATATTCCATCCCTACCGGCTGTCTCGGCACGACCTCGGGAGGTCGGGTACGCGGAAGAGTTACTTGTAGATTCCCACGCTCACTTGTCACTTTTCAGCGTATACAAAATTGGTGAACCCAACGTGAAACAAACAAAATTAGTAAAGCTGACGTGAATTTCCTACTTTCTCATCTGGAGTCATAGTATCACGTGTTCTACCAAGTTTAGTATATGTTTCATCTTTTCCACCTCATTGGCTTTCACCTTCGCTCCTTCCCATTATTCTGGGTATTCATATACCCTCCGAATATGTCGGGATTCGATGCATAAGGCGACAGACCCCTCTTGGGACTTGAGGCATACTACGCCCAACCAAATAGACAATCATCACCCTCACTCGCATGGGGGACAACTATTCAACTAATCAGTTGTCAACACAAACTCCAAGGATCCGATATAGCTCGCCCTTTCAAACAAAGGAGTTAGAACAACTTGCTCAAACGCAACAAACAAGCCTTCAAGCTCAAACAATATGATGTTCACCGAGAATCTGGTTCGTCTCCTCGATCTACTAGACCACAAATTAGTAGACAATCGATTCATACCAAGGTCTAGATGATGAATATTCAAGATGTTATGCCAGAGCGACCAACGCTTCTCGAGGTATGTATCCACCTCCACCGTAGGAGGTTTACAACACAACCCGAGGTCTCTTTTCAAGAAAATACCTCTATGCCACTCCATATAGGAAATACTCTCGAGAAACTTGGCAGACAGCGATCAGTTCATAGTAGGATATCACATGCCTATACATAGTGTACAACAAATGCCACCAAGGCAGAATATCGTGACTTCACCAAGTGAAGTCATTTCAACTCTAATAGAAAAGGTTAGAGGATTAGAACTTGCCCAAGCAAGTCAAAATTCACAATTCAGTGCAAACAGGAGTTCCAATCCTCCACACCATCCTAGCCAAGTAGATCTCCTCACAGGAGTAGGCACGTTAGGCATGACTCCTCAGTATTCACAACAAACGCCAACTAGACCCACCATCTCTAACATTGTTCCTCCCGGTCTAGTACAGAACAATCCCTTCCTGGACAATACCCCGTCATACTTAAACATGTACTCCAAATCACCACAAGAGGATATGTTCTCCTCTCCCGGCATGTTCGCTCAAACACAAGGGCTTCCTTACGCCCCTACCAACGCGTACGCTATGCCATATCAACAAACCATTCCAACGCCACTTCCTCAACAAGCACCATCAATGGTCAAAACCTATGCGATAGGGACATATTCAGAATACCTGAAAGAGCCCTTAGATTTCACTATACAAAGCGTCATGCTTCCAAGAACTCTTCCCGATTTTCCCAAATACAAAGGTGAGGGAGATCCGAACGTGCATATCAAAGCTTACGCTACAGCCATTCGAGAGCTACTCCCATGGGATGGGGTTGTTGCTAAAATATTCCCAAAAACCTTGGAAGGCATTGCTCTCGACTGGTATTATAGAATACCTGAGGCTTCTATACATTCATTCAAACAACTTGTGTCTGAGTTCATCAAGGCCTTCGACATGAACAAACTATTAAGAACAGGAATCAGGGAGTTCTTACACATCAAACAAGAACACAACGAATCTGTCGCCCATTTCATCCAAAGGTGGCGTACAGTCCTTTATTCCTCGGCAAGTGCTCCAAACATGGATCAAATGGAACTATGTGATTTATTCCTTCATTCGCTTAGTAGAGAAGTAAAGGAAGAAGTTCAGAAGTTCCCATTACGAACTTACGATGAGGTACTAGAGAGTGCCCTTCGAATAGATCAAGCAGCGATTGATAGTGGTCGCAAAACATATGGATCAAACGGAGGTTAATCACCCCCAATCAGAACACTACAAATTATCCCACTACCACAAACGTCAATCAAGGACCTAAAATCCTTAACAAAAATCGGGGTGTAACAACAGATGGAGTAACCGACCAGCCCAAGAAGGTAAATGTTGTCAATACTCCATCACAAATAAACAACCAACGAAACAACAACTTTACCCCGACAATCAATACAGTGGATTTTAACCATCCACAACAACAACAACAATGGTGAAGTCCCATACAAGGGCCAAGTCAAAATTCAACTAGGTATCAAAACCAGAATTCAAACCAAAGACAACAAACACAAAATTTCAATAGACAATGGTTTGATCAAAATTATGGGCCACAATACACATCAAACCAACAAACTAGGAATTACAATCCTAATTCATATTGTGGTTTCCACAAAATTCGGGGCCACGACACTAGAACGTGCCATGACTACAATAAATTCATGCAATGCTTGCCAAATGAACAAAAACAACTTTTTATGGATATGTTCTTAGCAGATCCTATGTCCCCAACGTCAAATACCTTTTCAGGGGCAATTTCCCCTCAAAACGCACCCCTGAAGATCTTTAATGATCCACTCCCAAATCACGATAACAACAGACTAAATCCAACTGGGACGAACAAGGGTGCAATGACAGGAAACAATGATCATGAAGCCTCGACTTCGCTAAATCCATTAGTTGCGCCGCAACTAGGAAGTCAGCCACGACCTAAGGTAGTTGGATTAGTGGAGTTAGACACTGAATTACCCATCGAAGCTGTAACAAGGACACGAGAGTATTTCTCTCAGCCAAGTCCAAGCCACCTGCCAAAATGGATAACATCCAACAAATCATAGCAAATCCTGTGGGTGCTTATGATTTAATTAATGATCTAACAAAAACCTTCTCACATATTTCATTTTTAGACTTACTAAAGAACTCTCCTACCCATAGGGCTGCTCTTTTAGAAGCATTGGGTTTAGGTCATTTAATCAACATCACTCCACCTCCTGAAACACAGGTAAATCATATAGACTTTGATGTTCATCCTCCTAGGACAGGTGGATAGGGATGTCAAATTCATATTCGAGATAGACAAAATGCCAACAGACGCTGAGATCACACGCCGAGGTGATCCAGCCCTACATCTGCAAGTATGGGTTTATAACAACTATGTAAAGCGTGCAATGGTAGATGATGGGGCAGCGGTTAACATAGTCCCCTTCTCTTTTCTTCAAAAGCTAGGGTATGGAGAAACCAATTGTTCCACAACTCGAAACACGCTAAGAGGCTATGACAGCCTTAAAGCCACTTCAATTGGAACTATAATATTACCAGTCACCTTAGGACCCAAAACCATTTTGACTGAGTTTTATATTATAGATCGGGAAACTAACTATAATATGATCCTCGGCCGACCATGGATACACCGCATGAAGGCAATCCCTTCTACACTATTTCAAGAAGTAAGGTTTTTACATTTAGGAAAGGTATTCGTGGCCAAAGGTGATCCAAAACCATTTGATGTACACCTAGCCAACTTAAAAAAGAGACCAGGCGTACACTCGGAGTTTGAACTCCCAACAAATCAACTTAATAAACCTACCGATGCACAAAAAAAAGAAAAGTTGGTACCTACGACAGATCTTGAAACTATCAACATAGCCAAAACAACCCCAACTCCCAAAGATGAGGCTAAAACTGTAAAGTTAATAGAACAAGATCTACAATGTTCTTACCATTCCATTTAGTAGGTATCGGATATTCCCTAGGCATTGGCTCTCTTCCGGCAGAGGATCTCTGTATGGTAGAGGTAGAATATACAAATACAACAGATACCCCAACATCCATACTCCCAGATAAGTATTGGACTCTCCATTTTGATGGGGCTAGATGCCGTTATGGGGCAAGGGTAGGTATAATTCTTACTTCACCCGAAGAGAAAGTCCTGCCATTTGCCTTTAAGCTAAATTTTGAATGCACAAACAATGGCGCTGAGTACGAAGCCCTCCTCCTTGGCCTCACCTTAGCCAAGAGAATTGGTGTTGATAACATCAGAGTCTTAGGAGACTCGCAATTAGTGGTAAACCAAGTTTCTGAAGTATACGAAACCAAATCCGAACACTTGCAGCTTTACAAAAAAGTTGTATTAGATTTAAGCAAGGCGTTTAACTTCATATCCATTGAAGCAATCCCATGAGAGAAAAAAATATTCTCACCGATTCAATAAAGAACTTTAGCATCATGTTTTACTCCAAGCAATGAGTTAGAGGATACCCATTTCACGGTGTCCATTCGTGATGAACCATTGATAAAAACAATGACAAATCCCCTTTTAAATAGAAGTGAATCTACCATCCTGGATCATGTTAATAGTGATGTGGCTACTTTGGATTACTTAAATGCCTATGCAGCACTACATCTCTCCTATCATATGCTAGATTTTTCCTTAATTCCACATTCGTCTTCCTACTTCGGAAATCCCATGATGGATCTTCCCTCACAAATGGAACCTAGCATATATGCACTAGAAAATGGGGATGATTTGGATTTACCTCCAAAGATCGCTCGAGTTCAAGAGGGTAATGCCTCTTTGATCGAAGAAACAATCGATGTCAACATTGGAATGGAAGATGAACCAAGGATTTTGAAACTAGGATCCTCGTTAACCCCAGAAGAAGTAGAAATACATACTCGGATCCTCAAAGAACATCAGAAGGCGTTTGCATTTAATTATAAGGAGATGACAGAGTCGCACCCCCACATCGTGCGGTGGACAACCTCGTCACTAAATCTGATGCAAAGCCAGTTAAACAAAAATCGAGACCCATGAAACCCAAGGTAGCTCTCATGGTAAAGGAGGAGGTAATAAAACTCCTCCAAGTAGGATTCATCAAACCAGTCGACTACTCCCAATGGGTATCTAACATCGTTCCCATTCTCAAGAAGAATGGAAAGATACGCATCTGCATAGATTTCTGAGACATCAACAAAGCATGTCCTAAGGATGACTTCCCGTTGCCATCTATTGATGTCATTGTTGATGCAACAGCTGGTTTGAACTTTTGTCTCTCATGGATGGATTCTCGGGATATAATCAAATTAAAATATCTGAGCAAGATCAAGCTAAAACCACGTTTATAACTCCTTGGGGAACCTATTGCTACTGTTGTTATGCCATTCGGTCTCAAAAACGCTGGTGCTACATACCAGCGGGCTATGACATATATATTTCATGATCTAATTCATAAAATCATGGAATCCTATGTAGATGACTTGTTGGCTAAGGCCAAGAAGCGTTGTGACCATCCAGAAGTACTCCGTGTCATTCTCTCACGTCTGATAGAATACGGAGTCACGCTAAATCCAGAAAAATGTGTCTTTGGTGTAATGGGAGGGAAGCTCCTAGGTTACATCATATCATCACGAGGGATAGATGTTGACCCAACCAAAATTCAGGTTGTCCTCGAAATGGTTCCACCTTCAGATGAATCTGGAATCAGGTCATTTCTCGGAAAGTTGGGTGCAATCCAAAGATTCATCCCGACTTAAGCTTCGCCATTCATCCAATCAACAATTTACTCAAGAAAGACTATAGCATTGATTGGACCGAAGACTGCAATGAAGCTTTTGACATGGTTAAGTGTTTCCTGTTATCACCACCTACGCTAATGCCACCTAAGCTAGATTACCCATTAATTCTATACTCACGAGCTACCAATGTCTCACTAGCCTACATGTTGGCCCAAGAAGATGATGACAAGAGAGAACGCATGATTTATTTCATTAGCCGAACACTGCTCGACTATGAAACACACTATACACAAGCAGAACGAGAATGTCTCGCCATAGTCTTTGCAACCAAACGCTTAAGACATTATATGCTAAATCAAGAAACAAGGGTCATGGTAAAAACGGACCATTTACGAACTTTCCTCACACAAGGGTCCTTGTCTAAAAAGGCTGGACGTTTTATAACCTTAATGGGAGAATTCGAATTAACATTTGTAAATCAAAAGTCAGTTAAGGGACAAATCATTGCGGATTGGTTAGCTGATAACCCATTAGATGGAGGTGATCTAGTAGATTTAGATTTTCCAGATGAGTGCGTATACTACATCGAAACCCGACCCTCTATCTCTGAGTGTCCTTGGTACACTGATATCATTAACTATATCATGGACCATACGTATCTAGAAGGAGCTACACCACAACAAAGAAGGCGGTTACGTATTATCATAGCTAAATACGTCATTATAGAGCAAGTGCTCTATCAAAAAGCGTTCGATGGAATGCTCCTAAGATGTGTCGACACAGAAGAATCCAATAAGATTCTCCATGAATCCCACAAAGGGAATATGTGGAGGCCACTTCGGTGGCAATGCCACCACTCAAAAATACATCGAATGGGCTATTTTTGGCCCACTCTAGAACATGACGCAATAGAGTTTGTACGCAGGTGTCATAAGTGTCAAGAGTTCTCCCATGAGATCCACATGCCGGCACAAGCTCGCAACCAATCGCTACTCCATGGCCCTTTTCTACATGGGGCCTAGACTTAATAGGGAAATTCTCTCCCTCATCCATAGACGGCCATAATTTTATAATCACGGCCACTGAATATTTTACCAAATGGGTAGAGGCTATGCCTCTTACCACTGTACCTAGTTCTGTAATTGGCAAGTTCATTTTGAACCAAATCATTTGCAGATATGGTATTCCGCAAGTCATCATCTCCGATAATGGAACTTCTTTTAAGAATGAAGAGGTTCATGAACTATGCAATAAATTTAAGATAAGTCATCATACGACTTCCTTGTATTATCCTCAAGCCAATGGACAGGCTGAAGCGACGAATAAAACATTAAAATCCATTCTCCTTAAAATGGTGAAAGAAAACAAATGAGATTGGCACTTGAAGTTATATCCGGCCTTATGGGCCCACCGAACCTCAATAAGAAAACCAACGTGAGCAACTCCTTTTTCACTAGTATTCGGGCAAAGCTAGTTCTCCCACTCGAGGTTGAAATACCCAGTCTCCGCATTTCATTACAAGGGATTCTGGATGAAGACGCTTACAGAGAAGCACGTCTTTCCCAACTAGAAATCCTAGATGAAACTAGGTTAGATGTTGAACAATGACATAGAGTCTATGCTGACCGGATGTGCCGGTAGTACAACAAGAAGGTCTATGAATGTGACATATACGAAGGTGATCTAGTTCTAAGGCTGGATAGCCGATCGACAAGAAGACCGGCGAAGGAAGGAAATTCCGGCCCAAATGGTTGGGCCCATACCGAGTCATGAAGGACTATGGAAATGGTGCATACCTCTTATGTACGCTAGAAGGTGAGGAATTTGGTGAAACAGTCAATTCCCTGCACCTCAAGCGTTTCTATGCGTAAGCAGCTAGCACTACTTATATGACTATCTACATTGCATCTTCATATAGATTAGGATCATATTGTCCACTTGTTTCATACACAAATTGTGATCAAGGAATCTATTCTCAAAGCAATTCATTACAAACTCATGATGTTTTGGCATAAACACTCTAATCGTACTTCTCCATTTTCATGATATCATCAAATTATCTCAGAATCATTTTATCAAATAAAGCTAGACATGACAAAGTCTTAACGGTAACCATACCAAGATCTGCAAGTTTATTCTCACTTTGATTTCTTCTTAGGGTAGGTGTCTTGCCTATGGTCTGTTCTAGAAGCTTCATGGTGTCACATCTATCCCATATGTATATCTCTTTGGAAATAAGCACATACTGACATTTTACTCAAATAAACAAGTCAAACGTTGATCAAATAGAAAATTTTAATTTTACACATTTCCTTGCCCCACCAACCTTTGGTGATGAGCTTGCGTCTCTTACTAGTGACGTAGGGTTGGGAAAGGATGGAAATGCCCTTACTCGCCTATGCTTTTCCCACGGTGATAAACCCACGCTTCTTACTAGTAGCATGGGGCAAAGTGTAGGGGGTCCTCTTGACAAATAAATGCAAAAAGTCATACACAAACAATTCAAACTTTGAAACTTTGAGTCAAAAACAAATGAATCAGATGTTCAAAATCCCAAAAGAGTTAAAATCCTAAAAACCCAGATTTTGTCTACTATGTGGCCATCTACGGGTCTAAGTCTGGATAAACCGCAAAGCAAGTTGCATCCAAAACTATGAAGTCACTCGGGTGGAGTTAAATTGTGGTGTCCTAATTTGGTTCCGCCAGAGCTTTTCTATCTCCCATCACTATCATTTCACCACATTTCATAACTTGTGCCCTTCTTGACTCTTGGTGATAAGCCCTCGCATCTTACTAGTTGCGTGGAGTTAGGAGTGGGGCAAGTTTATCTGTTCATCGTACTGGTTTGTATTCATCACTTTGCAAAACAAACATGAGGTATCCAAAATTGCTTACAGAAACCAAGATTCAAAATCACATTATATCTACATTACCATATATCAGCATCATGAAACACAAAAGGAAAGAAAAACATTTACATCATTTGTTCACCATTGCATATATTCTAGAAAGCATATAAAACATACATCGTAGTATACACAAAGAAACTGGAAATAGAAAGGAAACCATGAGTGCCAAGATTTTGATCCAAAATGAATACGTATATATAAATGATCAATGTTTATATACAATGCCATCATGCACTAAGCATGGTCAAAATGCTCAAAGAGCCCGGGATATACAAAAGAATATATAAAACAAAATCTATGAGAGCCAAGTGGCTTCTCAATCCCCACGCAACCCCTCCGAGGGTGAGCACCCACGCCTAGGACTCGGGCTACGCTGGCGCTCTGAATGTACGGAGGGCTCAGGGTCCCGAGGAGCAGCTGCAGTCTCACCACGAGAATGGCTCCTCATAAGGCGCTCAGCCGTCCTGTACCCCGCTAACTCTGTGCGGAGGGTCGACACCATCCTAGCCACGTGCCAGATGGGAGCGAAGACATCGGTATGTCTACCGGCTGCTGAAGGCTCCCCAGCATCCACGGACAGCTCTGCGCGGGTCCTCTCCATGGGGATCATCAGGGTATCAGTACATACCCTGCGGATCAAATCCCACCACTCATCAACAGTCTCTGCAAACAAGGAAGAAAGTGAATTAGAAATCAAACAAGAAATTAGGAATACAAGATTACAACTAAGGAGAGCCTACAAGCAAACATTAAAAGGGAGAAAGGGTAACTTACTCAGATCACCAGGCCTCCAGGATGGGTCCCGGCCAGCACTGCCGCAGATGTTTGCTTTGCCGACGAGGGGCTGCTCTATGATAGGAGCAACGTATCACCCCGCAACGGACTCATCCTCTCTACCATAGCCCTGGGAGAGTGGCTCCTCTAAAACCAGAGTCACCCTCTCTGCGCTCTGCTCGGCCCTCTCTGCCTGCATAATATCCTGAGTGTCATGCCACTCGGATCGCTCATCACCGGTCTCTTCCTCTGTCCCTCCCTCTCGTGAACTCCTCAGACTCGGAGTCAATATCAATAGGGTCATCGCTGCTATGAGTAGGACCCACAGCAATCTGAAGCAAAGGTGCCCGAGGCGCACCGGCTCTCCCTCTAGCATGAACTATCCTCCTGGCTGCAATGGGAATGCCAGGAGTAACCACTGTCCAACCTCGGCCTCTAGGCCCCCCCTGCGCCTCACGGACGATCAGACTCGGTGCCACCGGGGAAGCATACCCGTGTATGGTAGGCCAAACTGCTGAGGAACTCGGCCAAAAGGGAGCACCTCCACTCGTCCCACTCTACCAATAAGTTGCCCTGTGGTGGAGCAGAGATCAAGGTGAGAGCCTCCTCGCCCCATATGCCGACCATAGTCTGGTATGGTGTCACCTCCATGTCGGCAGTAGTTAGGGAGGTAACTGGCTGATGAGGTGCTCTAAGCACCGACATGTCTGTCCATCTGGCTGCCCTCACAGCCCCAGGATCTGCCACCTCCACACCCCTGCCATAAGGGATGAAATGCTCATAGACCCAACTCATGACTAGAGTCGGGTGGCTCAATGACTGCCCCTGTAAACGGACCACCCTGTATAGATCGTGGTAGGTGGTCCCAAGAATGTCTGCTCCCCAAGCATATATCCGACCGTGCCCCTCTATCTGTGTAATAATGGGGGCCCAACAGTATAATAATGTGTCCCCTCCCTTGTCCCCGATCAGTCTCGAGGCAAGGATCCCCATGATGGCCTGTCGAAAAGTACGGGGATGGGCAAAGAAGGAATAGATCAAACTCTCACCCCCTTCTTCAACCCCGTGGAGATGACTGCATCTCCCATATATGTCACCCACTATGCAATCTGTGCCCGTGAGCCTGTTGTCTCTAAAGTGAGTCGCCTCCCGATGATCGGGACCCCCAGAATGCGGTAGACATCCTCCAATGTAATGGTCCACTCGCCACGGACCCCTGGCAATCGGAAGGTGTTCCGATCTGCATCCCAGTATGAAAACAAGTCACAAAGGATGTGACTAGATGGTGCAACATGGGGCACGCGCGATATGCGCAATATGCCAGCCCTCTGAAGTGTGTCCTCCTCATCCTGTGAGAGGGCATCTAGTACCAATCACACTCCCTCTCTCTGCTCCATCGATGTACTCCTCTCTCGCCTGCATACACCCAAAAACACACAAAACAGAGCAAGTTAGCATCCGAGTAATACTAGAAAAATCATGTAAACACGTAGAAATGCTAGAAATACAAACACAATCTCAAAAAAGGTTTCTTTTGCATTCTATGCAAAACCACCGCCCTGAGCAGGGAGGCGGTTTTGTAACTGCCGCCTTAAAGGCGGTGGTCATGTAACCGCCGCCCTGAACAGGGTGGCGGTCATGTAACCGCCGCCCTGGCCAGGGTGGCGGTTGTGGTCCGAAAACCCACGCGGGTTTTTAAACTAAAAAGGCCTAAAAAGTGCAAAAATGGCCATTTAACCTAAAAACAGAGCCTACCCAATAGGCGCCCCCTAGGTGGACCTTTTAACACTAGCATTTTCAAAAATGACCCCCCCATTGCAAAGAATTTAGCATTTCAAATTTAAGGGGGTAAAAACAATAAATTGAAGAAAGCCAACCTGTGATCTCGCGGGGCGGTGTTCTACACGTGGAGGCATG
The DNA here is from genome assembly GCA_018340775.1 of Taxus wallichiana var. yunnanensis. Classification (NCBI taxonomy): domain Eukaryota; kingdom Viridiplantae; phylum Streptophyta; class Pinopsida; order Cupressales; family Taxaceae; genus Taxus; species Taxus wallichiana. Next base: position 131,798,589 of record CM031241.1, read on the forward strand.
ATCGCTATCTCACTGTGGATGTTTCGACTCTACTCACACAAGAATCCATCACCGTGGGTCCCAGAGCTCAAAATCTATCAAATCGACTCGCGCAAATGAATAGGAAAATGGGCCCACTTTCATATATATAGCACCCTAATTCGTTTTAAAAGACTTTTTCATAGATTTTGGAGCACCGACGGAGGTAAGTTCCTATCCCCGCACAAATGGTACGTTCTCATTCCCTATTATTTTAGCGTTTATTTTCCAAATTATTGTGTCTATCTGCACTTGAGTTCTCTTTTCGTTTTGCAGGTAGCGGGAATTTTGGACGGTGTCATTTCGACACACGGACGTATCAAGTATAGCTTCTAACTTCCCATTTCGGGACCGCCATACTCAGACCCACCGTTTTATGCCTCTTCATGGCTAAAGTGCTTCTCCGAGGGGGCAATATGTACGTACCCAAAATTGTAAGGTACTGTACTGCCGAAACAATGTAACAAGTACCCCAATGATGATACAAGTCTCCTCGCAAGGTGTTCGGGATCCGGAAAAGCTCTCCAAGTATGCGTTAACATCTCGCATGCCCCGTTAAGCCCCCGCATGCCTTATTTTTCCTTTTCCCCTCTTTTCTTGGCCTTTTCTCTTTTTCTGAAACCGCCACCTCATTACGGTCTCGTGACCACCGCCTGAATTTAGTGAGTCAGGCGTAGCGGTCAGTAACCGCCGCCCCGAGCAGGCGGTGGTCTATAACCGCCGCCCGAACAGGCGGTCGGTCTATAACCGCCACCCCCGCTCGGAGCGGCGGTCCTTTACGCATTTTCCAGAAGGCTATTTTTACACGACTCACGTAAATTCAACATTTCACCAGCTTTCTTTTACTGCCATGAGCTTGCATTTATGATTCTGGTTCCCTGGAATAGTGTTTTGCCATTGTTTATAGTTTAAGAGTTCTATTTGGCTTTTACCTTGGGTAAATGCAAATGCTATAAATAGATGGCTTGTGCTCAAGCAAATGGCCCCTCATTCACTTCTCATCTTCTCATTTCAGTAATTCAGTCTTTCATTTTGCTTAGAGTTCTTAGTTTAGTTCATTATATGCCTAGTTAGCATTGTTTTGCAGTTGGTAAGCCACATATCCATCTTGTGCAAGTGTTGTCATTACTTCAGCCCTCAAGTTTGCCTCTGAATTTCTCTTTGCAATAGATTTAGCTTTCATTTTTCTTAGAGTTCTTAGTTTAGTTCATTGCATGCTTAGTTAGCATTGTTTTACTGTTGGTAAGCCACAAATCCATCTTGTGCAAGCAGTGTTGTTGTTTCATCCAATCCATTGGAGTAGAATAGCTTAGGAAGCCATTAAAGTTGCAGGTTTTGCTCCTCAAACAGGATAGTTTCAGGTTCTAGACACTTTATGTTGCATGACTCGCAATAAATCCCGCTAGGAATTGCATAAGCCAAGCTCTGTACTCTTGCGCTATCCCTCTCCTACTCGCATTGTATTCGGTGTGTATTCTGAGCTGCCTTTATCCCAATATCTACTTCTGTTGATGCTAGCATTACACACTTTTCTGGATCCACGTGAACATGAAAGAACGAGGAGATCACACTGAGGGGACAAGATCACACACACCATCGGATTCACCACTGTTCTGCAGAATCCAGGTTCTAGCTTTCAAAGTTCTAGTTAGAATCATATCAAATAGAGTAGTTAATTGCTTTATTTTAGTAAATTCTATTCTCGATATTGCCAGGGAAGTTATGGGGATTGATAGTTTCTGAGAAACTATGATTCACTCCTCACTTCTGAGGTAGGATCGAGAATCTTGCAAATAGATTAGATGAGCTATTTTATTGTTTAGAATAGATCTACAAATTGCATAGACAAATAGCTACACTCGGTTATTTTGTTTGTTTTAAATTATTATTTAGTTGTCATTTCTAGATATTTTAATAGCTACTTTCTTAAATTCGTATAGTTCATCAGAAAATACAAAAATAGAGAAATCATATATGCTATAGATATATTGCAAATAGTTAACTTTCATTTTACTACAGTTCGTTTATATTGTTGCTTTTGCATGACAATCACGGGACCTAGAGAGCCCAGAGAATACGTATTCGAGCCAATCATGCCTCAGCCCAATCTCATCACAGCGATAACTGATATAGACCAAAATCTTAGGATTCAAGTCTTCCGAACGACGGTAAGCTTGCAACAAATCAATTCCCAATTGAACGGGTTAAACAGAGAAGACGACCAAGCACACACGTTTTGGTCAAATCAGCCAAATTACAGATTACCCTAGGTATATATGACTATAAGAGGATTAGAAAGGGAACAAACCTTTGGTTGTGATCCTTTGGTCCCACAGCCAGGTGCAGGAGACACCCTCACAGACATAGATACCAGTTTAAGGATCCAGGTTGCACGAACGCCTGTGAGATATTCTCAGAAAATCACACAGCTTATTGAGTCTAAAAATAGAATTTGAGAAAGCATATGACTATTGGATACTAGGGATTAGGACTTGATTTCATGCATGACCATAGCAGTCCACAACAACTAAGAATCTATGGTTGTGACCCACAAATCCACAGACCTAATGAATCCATAGGAAAATTAGACATAGACATTGCCTACGCACACTAGTATTCCAAGTCTACTCCACTTCCACTATCATCCTTTATCATCGAACAATTATCCTTGCTAGACACAACAACTAACAAAGCTAGAGAGTTTTGGACTAGGCCGAGAAATCGTCCATAGAGACAACTATTTTACTATCCACCATATGACCCTATTCTCGGAAATACACAAACTATCCTGGGTCATTTTCCACGTATTCCACAACCAATAGACCGAATCACGCCAGAGCTTGATATTGATTGGAGCCTTCGAGCATTCATCCTTGCTGATCGATCTATCACACCAGTCCAAGTTAGAAGGGCCTTCTTTGCCTTAGACTCACAAATTCTATTGGTGCGTATTGAAGACATTAGATTGCCTAACTAGCTTGACTACAATCCACACATATTCCATCCCTACCGGCTGTCTCGGCACGACCCTGGGAGGTCGTGCGCGGAAGAGTTACTTGTAGATTCCCATGCTCGCTTGTCACTTTTCCAAAGTATAGTAACCTTCAATTTGAAAAATTAATCTACAAGGACTTCTAGAATATTTCTTATTCGATATGCTCTACAATCAAGGACAATACGATCAAAATTAAAATTTGAATACGAAATACACCATAAATATGATGTTAAATGCCCCATGAAACATCCCTATCTCTCAACACATGATTACCAAGCTCATATCCAAGCTTGATTCTCTCCCCTATTGAGTAAAAAGACATAATTGTTTCTCATATCAATAAAAAATTTACAATGTATTCTCCATAATTGCTTTCATGTGACACTCAACTTCTAAAATTCTCGAACTATGTAACCAAGAAAATGAATATGCACACCATCCTTCAGTTTAAGGGACTATGGGGCATCGTTATAGGATTTATGTTGATTCCTACTAACCCCAATGAGCTGATGAAGTATGAAAAGGATAATTACAAAGCCTTTATGTTGATTATGTTAAGAATCACCGATGACATAGAGCCACATGTCGTGATGCAAACTTAGCAAAGGTAGTATGGGGTAAGATAGCAACCATCTATAAGGTGAAAAATCATACAAACATCCTCCATCTCCATTCGAGGCTTCACACACTCACACCGCATGGGGTTGGGCGAGAAGGTTTGAGAAGGATTACATTGGTGGGATGAGTTACGAACAAATCTATTAGCACTCGGTGAGGTAGTAGAGGACAAAATATTGGTCCCTATCATCTTGAGATCTCTCCCTTCCAAATTAAAAGTTTTTTTCATGACATTGAATGTCTCCAAGAAGACATTATCATTCAAATATATCGTGAACTTGCTAGAGTAATAAGAATCCATCAAATCATTTCCAGGATGAGTTTAATAAAAATACATTATCTCAAAGTAGCAACATGTTTAGAATTTTTGCAAGGGGCCCCTTGAAAAGCAACCACAAAAATAGTAGTAACAATAGTCTCCACAACAGCAAAAATCTCAAAATTCGAAGAGGTGGTGTCACATTTGTCGAACCAACACTCACGATATGGACAACTTCTATTATAATGGCTTGAAGCAATGATCTTCTAATCAAGAAAGCACATCCAGTATGACGTTTCTTAAAAATTGAAAATAATTCCCCATCGGAGGAAGAAGAAGGGACATCTCGCAACTTAGCAAGATGATGTATCTCTTGAGGAGACACATGAAGATTCTAAATTTAGTGCACATAATAACTTAGTGCTAGTCTCCTAGACCTCACATCCCACGAGGTATATCTGGTTAATAGACTCGGTGCCGAGTAAACACATGTCGGTGATAAGAGTTTTTTTAAATCACTAAAAAACCAACCTACTAAAGATCAAGTTAGGATCATCGATGATAAAGAGTATGTTGCAGAAGGAATAGGTCATGTCACCATTCCTATTAGAACATATAAATATACACTCTTGAAGGTAGTATATCTTCCTAGATTTACATCAAACCTCTTATGAGTCAATCAAATTTTTAATCATCATCTAAAGGAGGAGTTTCTTGTTGATAATGGCATTAAATCTTGCTTGATCTTATGATAAGGTATGGTTCTGCTAGAGCATTCTTGAAAGATATATTATTTTCTTATTTATACACATGTTACTTTGATTTTTCGTATCTATGACTTTGACTACTCTTTTACTCTTCTTTTTCAATTTCTTCCTTATACGCAACAAGAAACAACTCACATCAATGAGCACAAGCTCTAACATCACACTACTATGCATACACTTCACATGTAGGGTCTACCAACCCTTCCTAGTTTCCATGTTTTGCATTAAAATCACTTCACGCTTCACTTGTCCACTCAGAACACTATTAACTAAACTCTTATCTATACGATTACAAGGTATGAATATCCTATATACTTTACGATATCAAGTCTTCACTCAACAACATAAAGTGGTGGGAAATTTAGACACAAAATCTATGCACTTGGGTACATTTCTAGGTCCTAAATCATACTAATGTATACATGATTCCTAAGAAAGAAAACTAGTAGTTGAAAACTTATTTTGGGAATTTTTCTTTATCTCTTGCACTTTTATTGGCCTTACATATCTTATATCCCTATCGGAACTTTACTAATTTATCTTTTATGGCCTCAAACACTAGTGCCTAGTTAGGAAAGAAGTTCTTAGGGACTTATCCCTCCCCAGGTACTCATGGAATTCTTTATCTTCTTCTTACTCTTTTGGCTCTCATTTATTTCTTGGTAACCTTCTAGAACTTTGGGTCAGCCTTTTAGTTTTCATTCACGAAATTCAAACAAGCTAATCATAGATATACTTGGTTATTTCTCTCAAATAAGTGGCAAAACATCATAAGCATTATTTATCATCACCTAATCTTAAATAAAAGGCATAGGAGCAATATAAGACATACATCTAGCACATCCATACAAGGTATAAGGGCTACATTATTCTTCATACACATCATAGGATTGGAGTTCATTTTATTCCATCACACACATCTTGCATACTTTGGAGTAATCTAGATCTATCCCAATTTCATCGTATAACTTGCACAAGGGCATCCTAGTTCATCATTACACACACAAGCGCAGTGAAATACATGGAGTCTAAGATGTAGTGAATTGCTTGGTCATAAGTTCACTCTTCAGGTGACCATCGAGGTTAATCTAACTCCACATTCTACATATTTTTTAGTAGATTTGATGTGGTTTTTGGAAATGTGGAGGTAGACACTATTTTATAGGTTACATGTGTGATCAAAACCCTAATAGCAAAGTGAAGCAAGAAATTTAATATTGGAGAAAATACTTTCTGACCTAGAAAATTCATAACTTGAGCATCTAAGTGTACACTAGCGCTCAGATCGGTCACTAGTGCCCGAGGCACTCCTATCCTCCTGTGGGAATTTTTGTCCTCCATATTTCTATACTTCTTAATCTTCATCGAACCTTTATGACACTTTTTCAATCATGTTCCAATAGATACTCAGTTCAGATTATATATAATTAGCTAAGTCACCTTTCTCTCTCAGTTTTCTTAGGGATTCATATATTTGAATTCTTATTGCTTTTGCACTATTTTGATATATTTATTGTATATCATTAGTTACTGATAAGTTACTCTAAAATTAAGGTTTAGTTCAATTTACATTAAATCAAAAAAAGTAAATTAGTGTAGTCAATTTTCATATTATATGAAATTGAACTTTAACTTAAATAAAACAAATATATGCTTAGAAACATGTAAAATATATAAGTGAATCAAGGATAAAGTACACCTAAATATGGAGATAGAAAGGATAGAATTTTGTGTAGTTTTTTCTTTAGATAACATTCCCTTAGAGGTGGTAGGATGGGTCGGAGTGACAAATTCCTAACCTAATGTGAACGATCATATGACTTGGGTGTTCTAACAATAGAGAAAGAGTGTTAGGAGAGTGGTCAAAATTTCCCTCTATCCATGATGCTTCCCCAAAACCCACGGATAAACACCACTAAATATGGTCACAAACCCAATAGTAACTATTCATAGATGATAGTTTATTCTAGACATATTGATGTATCTACACATGCCTTAGGTATCACTCCTTATTAGATACTAGTATGAAAGTGTGAAAAATGTGAATTGAGAAAGAAAAGAGGTTAGTTACCTTTCCAAAAGTATGAAACATGCTACTCATTTCATTATGGATATTATGTACAACTCAATATTTTATTTCTGAACTCTTAACAGGGTAAAATAATAACGCAATACTTTCCCCTTGATTTATTGTGTGAAATAGATCAATGTGAGAAATCCAAATAAGAGGACTTGAATGTGATGTGGATATCTAAATAAGGATTATTTTTGGAGGAATAGGATATTTGCATCATAAAAACTATGGCACATTCAAAATAATGGAAAGAAAGCTAGTAAGAAGTGTTAGTGATAAAAATCATGACATAGTGTAATAGAAAAATGTAAAAATGAAATAACACATCAAGAGGAAAAATAGTTACCGATGTAAAACACGGGACACAACTCAAGATGACACAAGACATTCAAGGAATTCAAGACCATACAAGAAATAAAATAATAAACAATAAATTAAACCAATATCGAACAAACAAGGGAAAAAAGTCACACTCATGGATTACAAGAGAAATAAATAGTAAAAGGAGATAACCATGGTTGGAAGTAACCTTGCAAGAAACATGCTACATATGAATTCACCCTTTAGCATGTTAGAGTAATACATAGGATTACATAATTTATATATTTGAATGAGATGTTAGAAAGGAAATATATATATATATATATATATATATATTTCAATGATAGTACCTGAATATGGAAAGGTAGGAAGGTATATGCCCGGGAACTTCGATGGGACTAGTAAAGAATACTTGCAAGCATCATGCATCATGTGATAACTTGTATATAGCATGAAATCACCTCGAAGTACCATGTGAATGGGAATGTGTATATATAAAAACATATAACATACTATGAATCAAGATAACGTGATAGGAAAAATTCAATATGAAATAGTATAAGCAATCATAGATATAGCGAACCAAGATCTAAGCTAATATCTTTATAATTTCACAAAATATGATTTTTTTTTGTATTATTAGAATATAAGATCCTATGAATATGGAATAGAAACAAGGTTTCCATAAACTGTGTATGTTTGTAAAGTGAGGTTCATGTTTAAAGTGCTCCCTCAAAAGTTGTGTTTGAATCTATAACAAGACTTCATGATTCAAGGTAATGGGGAATAACACAAAATATACCATAGTATAGTCTCAATAAAATGAGAGGATAATCCTATGGATTCCAAGATCCCAACTATATAATTAGTAAGTATAATTGCATAAACTATAAGAGTGTGTTCATTTAGAGGAACTAGAATATGTGGAACATTGAGATTGTTAGGAATAGTGGCAAGAGGAAGAGAAAACATAAGGATGAAAGTTTGCAAAAAGAGATGTGTGACATATGTAGTGATGAGAGGCTCATAAGTATTGACCTCTAATAATCGAGGAGAGACAAAACACTCGCTAAAAGAAATAGGTGCAATTTGGTAATATTGGAAGCATTAGAGCTATATATACTAGCCCCTATGACTATAGAATAAATGATAATCATAAATTTAGAAAGAGGTGAATTGATTGCTTCTATGGATGCAACAAGATAAGGTAAATCATATTATTCTTTCATATAAGTTTGAAAAGTGACTGACTTAAGAGTATCAAAATATTAATCAAATCAACACATGGTGTTCTTGTTTGTAGTAAGGAGGTTGCATTAAGTGACATAGCATTGGAATCAATAAGCATATGGTCATTATAATTGCATCAAGAGTTGTTCCAAGAAATATATTTAAAATTAATGGTCATGGTAACATAATGAAAGTGGATATGAGTGTCTCACAACACGTTATTTATTGTAGATGCATCAACCATCATACGGGAAAAATTATAAATATAGATATGTGTGCATCTCATGGATTAGGGATCAAGCACAATTTGGATGTGTTGGTACTCAATTTGATCTCACCCCGCTTTTCCTTGAAATTATTCAATTTCCGGGCTCTTCCATCTTTTCTATCTCCTATATTGATGCATGAAAAATATTTCCTCCATTTGGTTTCCATGATCAACCTTTTCCTTTGGTCAAGGATCATTTAAAGTCCAAAATTTATTTTTGGTTCCTCTATCCATGTGGAAGAGCTTGTAACTTGTGTAAAATCAAATTTTTTCCTTTCTTTCCATTTTTCCACAGTCACGTTTTGTTTTCCTTGTCAATCTTTTGTCCAATACATGTGGAAAAGTGGTCCTTTCGATTGGATGCAACTCGGTGGATCACATTTGGGCCTTATATCATTACTAAATTATTCATCCTTAAAGAAAAGATTCATTTCTAGGTGTGAATGGTGATTTTTCTTGCATTTTACAGTTTGAAGGGTGTGTTTTTCCCCATCAAATTTATATCTCAAAGATTCAGTGGAAATGTTTCCCTTTTTAGTTAGATGTGGCTCAACGAGGCACTTTGAAAACTCTAAGGCCTGATTCAACTCAAGTTTTGTCCACGTGGAGGGTCGGTGCTCATATGAAAATTTTCCTTTTGTTTTGACCTTGGAGTTGCGCCAAGGAGACACGTGGAGATTTCCGTTAGCCTGCCTAGACTTAGACATTTTTTCATGCGGTCGATTAGTGTAGCTTTTTCGGACCGTGGACACATGGAGTGACAAAACTCATTTGAGGATCCACCTCGTGGTCCCACCTTAACAGTTGCACCTAGAGAGACATGTGGAGGCTTCCATCGGCTCCTCTCTCTACTTAAACTTTCAAGAAAATTTCTAAAGGCCTAGGACACATGGAGGGACCGCACCTGTTTGGGGACTTGCCCCTAATTTTTATTTTGAAGAAGCATCAAGAGGACACTTGGAGGTTTCCGCTCACTTTTCCCTTGCTTGGACTTTTCAATGGCCAAGGAAAACTGTCTCACACCCTAGACACATGGCGCCTTCCACTGATCCTTTAACTTTTTCAACAACTCTACTAAACTGAGACATGTGGTGAGCCCGCACATGTTTAGGGTCTCCACTTTTGAGGACCATACAAAATGTGCACCAAGGTGACACATTGAGGCTTCCACTGGCTCCTTTTTTGATACTTTTTCAAAGGCCAAAAGGCATTTTTCTTGGGCCCAAGGCATGTGGAAGGCCCATGCTTGTTTAGAAACATGCCTTTGTACTTCTCCTTTGTAGTTGCACCAAGGTAACACGTGAACGCCTCTAATCTAAAGTAGAGAAGGGATAAAATCAATGGTTGTTGTGAATTGCATCTATTTTTCTACTATTTTTTCTCCAAGACTCTTGGAGATGTGAATACGCACTATTTTTCATCATTTTTGATGAAATTCCTTGTCGTTTTTTTCTGCAAAGTGCCATTGAATGGATTTAGAACTTAATTTGTGAGTCTAAGGATTTTTAAGGTTGATATTTTGAAGTTTGAATCGCTCGAGAACTTGCAAAAATGTGAATTACCAAAGAAGTTGGATGCGCGAAAAAGTTGCAGAGGAAAGAGAGGGAAAAGGATGAAATGATGGAGGTTGAAGGCACAAAAGATGAAAAATTTGTTGCCTCGAGGAAAAAAAGGATTACCTGTCAGATCCAACTATACAAAGCCTCCATAAAATGATTAAAACAGGGATTTCTCGCATGACGAAATAATAATGATTAAAAGTACTGTCAAAAATTTTGGCATGGCATCCTAGTCATTATTCAAGTCCTGGGAAATGTGATCAGTTCATGATTTGTCCAACTGGAAACTTTTTGTTGCAAATTTGTTAAACGTCACTTTCTCGAGACAAATTGGTAACAAGCAAAGGTCCCTCAAATATTCTTATTTTGGGGGAAATTTGGGATGAGTGAGCAAGTGAAATGTATAAATGCAATGAGAATAATCTTACAAAGGGTCGGGGTTGAATTCTTAAGAGAAAATTTGAGAGAGCCCATCTTCCTGAGAGACCAATCTAAGAAACCTATTAATTTCCAGTGTTTTAGATTTCAATCACGTCAAGCTAGTTGTGAGTGTACAACCATTAAAAATATCTAAGTCTATTTAAAGAAACTTTCCCCTTCGGTGAATCTAATTAATTTCAAATTAATCTATGTCAAACTTGGAGTAATTTGTATCTCCGCTTATTTCAATTTCTACAAGTAATTTTTTTATTCCTATTGCAATCTTAAGTTAAAGTCCATCTAAATCACACATGATCTCATCCATGTGACAATTTAGTGGCATTTTCAATTTCATTTCAAGAATAGCCTTCATCCTGCAATGAGATAAACAATTTAAAATCACTTCACTATCATTTGTTAATAAAGATTGTCTGTAAGCCTTTGAGTGTATCTTAGGCATGATGAACTAGGGGTCTTTGATGTTTTATTTCTTCTTTAGCTCAAGTCTTCATGTTAAATTCTTGGAGATTATGTGAAACCATGCAAATATGGGCCTCCATTGATACACACCTTCTAGTTGAAGGAATATCTTAGCTATTCCAAATCTTTCTGTCATTTATCTTTCCAATTGTTGTGAAGTATCTCAAATATCTGGTATAATAAAATTTATCCTACTTAATCTCCCACCAAAATTATTCAAAAACCATGAATCCATCCTGAACTACCCCTATTTTCCCTGTGTGTCCACAAATGTATAAATTATACTACCAAAATATGCAGAAGCAATCATGGATTCCATAATGTCTCTAGTAACCTTTAACCCTGTTTAGGAAATATCACCATTCTTTAGAAGTGACAATTCATGAGAGTTAAATTATGGTGCATTGATCATATTTTCTCAGGGTCCCCTTTCAAATTTGTGCAGAGAAGGAAATCTTCATTCTCCTTCACCGAAAGAGGTTACAAAATGGGTCCTCAGACCTTGTTCAAAAGGCATGGCCTAAAGCAAGTGATAAAGAGTTAGAAAAAACCCCTCCCTGGCTACAAAATGACTCACAATATGATTTATCTGTCTCTGAGTGTCTTGCTAAATCTTTGATGCTGCTCGGTTTCTAAGGGAGAATCAATTTGGATACCAATAGGATGAAAGTGAGACATAGTGGGAGGAGTATCATTTTTTCTAATAGAATTTTCTTCATTTAAATTATTAACACCATAGTCCATCATAAGAGGACAATGATGTGAAAATGATGTGCAATGTAAGTAGTGTCTTCATTATCAAGTATGAGAGGGATATCACAAATATTAGAAACATGAGGTGTTGAATGTATTGTAAAATTATCCATGAAATAAGGTGTTACAAGGACTTGTGTGTTATGACTTGGTTAGAAGGGATTACATACATAGTATGTAACCAAGTATGTCCTAGAAGGATATTATAATTATGATTTTTAGGAATAATGTGACATAGAAAATTAAGAGTGCAAGGTCCTATGGTAATGGGTAGAGTGATTTATCGCAACACTCACTTAGATGTATTATAAAAACAATGAATACATAAAGCTAGAGGAAGTTAAATTAGTAGTAGAAAGACCTATTTGATAGAGAAAACAAATGTTACATATATTAAGATTAAATACACTATCAACTAAAATATGCTTAATAAGTACATTATGAATGGTACCCTAAATATACAATCGGATAGCATTGTAAAAAATTATTTGGGAAGGTATATCCATTGTAACATACAAGGAGAAGCAGATCTAGAATAACACAAGATGCAAAGAATACAAACATATACAAAAATTAGACACTATAAGGATCCTACGGAAAAATAGTGTTTGATCAATAAGTAGGTTCACAAAATTATTTTAAAATATCAAGTATTAATTAAAGGATTGGAGTAAATCAAATATATCAGAAACATACAATATACCAACATACAATGATGATCAAGTATATCTAAAAATAAGATAAGAGTGACTTAGCTGATGTATTATTATTTGGACTAGATCTAGTCTAGATTGATGTGGGAGAATGCTCACTCTAAACTTTATACGCTTCATCTATAAAATAGCAATATGAGAGTTATGCTAGGATAGTATCTCCTAGGTCTAGACAACATCTCCTAGGGATGGTATCTGAATTGGGTGCTATTGTCCTAGTGATGGGTATAGATTTGGTTACTTTAGTTTCATCCAATGTTGCCTTCAATTTTCTCTATGTATCATCCACTTAATTATAGGTGTAATATATCACACTCGCTCCTATAAAATAAACCCTAAATATGTGGACAAGGCTTAATAACATATTAGACTAAATAAAATATGTAAATTCTTGAGTCGAACTAACATCGACAAATCATCACAATGTGATTTTCGCTGAGCACTACAATATGTTTTAGAATCAATGTAGTTGTGGTGTTTCCAGGTGTGTGTGATAGAATATGATTCCATTGAAGCTAGGTTTCCCTTGTAAAAGTTACACCAAGATAACAGGATGAAAATACTTTTACCATTAGATAATGTGTGTCATCGAATTCATAATTTTCCCTTTCCTATGCAATGAATAGTATAGTCCAAATGTAGTTCCTTCCCCAAGAATAATTTTTTTAATTATAGGTTGTTAGTAGTAGGTTGCTTAGTGACTTATTGTTTATCCTTTATGTATAAGTATTCCATGTATATATGGTTCCTTTACTTGAAATTTTACATTAACAACCCAAAGAGTCAACCCAAAGTAATCAATACAACTTTAGAAAAGATAAATAAGTGGGTTCCCATTTTAAGATATAAGAACACAAATGAAGGGACAAAATCGACTGCAAGCGATGAAAGTGTTAGCCTATATTGTACCTTATTATCTACTAATGTCCAAAAATATCCAAATATGAATCAGGAAATTCTCATATGAGTAATGCATTTTGTGATGTCCAAAAGTAAAGGGATAAATCCAAAAAAACAAAGGACAAAACCATTGAAAGATAAAACAATGTCTATGTAAAGAAAATAAAGTGTCATCAGTGTGTAGTTTTCTTGCTTTTGAATCATACGTATAATAGCATACTTTGGGACATAATGCAATATAAGTATATACATATTTTTATGTCTACACCTAGAAAGAATTGTTAGATATTAATGAGTATTTAGATAATTCATGTAGTTGAGTAAGTAGTAGATATTGAGATTTCAAATTTTTGCATTCCTTTATGAATATTGAGATAGTTTATTTAAGATATGTATGTGTACGCAAGTCATAACTAATGTATATAACCCAAATAAATAGTTCCACATACCTTTCACCAAATTTAGCTTCTAAATGTAATCCCTTTGATTCTTAATTGTAATTTATAGTGGATTGGATTAAAAATAAGATCAAAATAAATGAATCTCATGTTTGTAGAGAATCTCAAATTAGGACACATATACAATAGAATCATGCCTAAGATTTTTTATTCAAATCCATCCATAATAAATAGAAAAATTAAAGATATCTTTAATATTTATAGTCTTTTTGTTATCTTTTGGAAATTTCTTCATCTTTTTTGGAACATTACATTGATTTCTAATATCAAAAATGTCCGGAGAATATAACTAATATCTACTTAAATTAATTGATGGTGTTCCATGAATAATTTGACCTATAACATGGATTAAATGTGAATTCCCTATTTTTTTAAGGAAACATTTATGTCTTTGTAACATATTGAAAATAATAAATCTTAAAAACAATTATGGCTTCCATTTTGATTTAGTTATTGAGACTTATTATGTAATTTATTTTCCTATTTTATTGTAAGTCTATAAGGAACAATTAAACGATAAATCATTGGGTGAACATATTAATAAAGGAAATCTATAATTATTACCTAATTTTAGTGAATGAGTAATCGCAACCAATTGACATCCTCTCAATTTGTTGAGTGTTTTGTAAAAATAATTCTTAAGCACTTTGCATTTACTCCATTATTTATTCCATTGTCACACATCAACAATACAACTTTATTACAAGGTGCTATGTTTTAGATAATGTCATTGATGTGTGTAAAGCAATAGAAGTGGATTGAGCTTCTCAACAATGAACTATCATTATTAAGTGGAATGAACAAATCTTATGATTGTATTAAATTATCTTTGAATCTATCCTTGCTTCAAGATCTTGACATTAGTAATTTTTTCTTTTAGTCTATGTAAAACTTGTTTATCTATAAACGTCCTAGCTATATATATATATTGGGTCATTTCTCTCAATATAAAAGTGTTGTTCTCTTGTTAATTATGTCTATCTACTGGTATCATAATCTTTTGGAAATTTCATTACTCATCAATTTCAATGTAAGCTGATTTGGAATCTCTTCCTTCTTGATTGGTCTTCCCATCTTATTAATGGTCACTTCTTAGAAAAATCCATTGGTAGAATAATCTTTTAGGAATTTCATTACTCATCAATTTGAATGTAAGATGATTTGGAATATCTTCCTTCTTGATTGGTCTTTCCAATATTATTAATAGTCACTTTTTAGAAAAATATTTTCTTAAATGAAGCCACATTTAAGGAAACTATTCGGTTTCTTGATATATTATGTAAACCATTTGGATCCAATTCATAGTGGATCTAAATTTTATTATAGGAAAATAATGTTTTCCATGATCGATTTCATTAAACACTTTCTTTGGAGGTGAATTTAATAAGGAGAACAATTTAAAATAGTTTTCTTTTTTTCCCTCTAGTAAGACACTTTATGAGTTATGGCAATATTTCCTTGATAGATTTGAGAATAATATTTCCTTGATAGCTTTGAGAATAATATTTCCTTATCAATATCCAAATCTATTTATTTTGGTAAAAATTCCAAGTGTTTATAAATATGCACCGTAATATTCATTTGTGCTACTCCTCATTTTTATCTCCTTCTAAAGCGCTTTTCATGAATGGGCCAATCTTATTTGTTAATTTATTTGTTTTAATGCTAAAATTCCATACAATTCAACATAGTTTATTTGAATGTATTCTACCGCTCTCAAGAAAATCATGGCATATGTGTCATTAATTTTCACATAAAGACCATTTCCTTATGTGTCAAATGCAGGGTTCATTTTAAGATACCTCTTAGAAATCAAAGGTGAAAAATCCCTAGCCAATATCCCTGAATCGGTTTCGTTGGAAAGGAAATTTTTTGGGGTTTGTAAGAAAAAATTTCACTTGAAATAATTATTCATTTTCAAGTCGTGTGACAGAAAGGCTATAGACACATGACAGAAGATTTGTTGTCGTGTGAAAAAAAACTTGTTATCACATGATAGTAAACCTCTTGTCGTGTGGCAATAAGGTTCCTATCACATGACAACAAACTTGTTGTCGCGCGATATAAAACTTGTTGTTGCACGACAACAATCTTACTATCGCGTGCCAACGAGGATGTTGAGTTTATTGTCACATGACAATAAATCTTTAGTCGCGCATCTGCAACCTCTGCCCTCCTATCACGTGTCAACAAACTCTCCATGTGACGCATCAACAAACTCTCTATCGCACATCTACAAATTTCGTGCTCCTGTCACGAGTCAACAAACTCTACATGTTGTGTGTCAAAAACTCTCTCACGCATTTGTAGCCTCCTCCCTTTTTTTTCGTCACGCGCCAAAAACTCTCCATTACACATCAACAAATTATTTTTCGTGCGTCAGACTCTGCCTCTTTTCACGTGTCAACAAAATCTCCATGTCACACATCAAAAACTCTTTGTCATGCGTCTACAGCCTCCACCCTCTTGTTGCACATCAACAAACTCTCCTTGTCGTGTCAACAAAATCTCTATTGTGCATCTGCAGCCTCCTCCCTCCTATTGCACATTTACCGTACTTGATAATAGATATGCCCCAAGTGGTATGAGTGAGTTAGTAGTGTTCTACCTGGTGAATAATATAACATTATCTAGGGGATATTTTCAAGGGTAGGCAAAGCCAACCCCTAAAAAAATTAATATGTAATTTTTAGGTGAACAGTCACCGACCATGCGCTAGAAAATTCACCTTTTCAAATTTTTCAAAAATGGAATATTCACCATATTACGAGTATTCACCACTACAAAACCCGTAGTCAAATAGTTTATCAAATATTTTATGGTAAATAAGCTTGGAAAATTATATACAAAATTTATGGGCGTAAATTGGCTTACATATTCATAGTATCAATTATGTGCCAATAAAAATTGAAGGCTCTTTTATGGCTAAAAATCATGTTTGGAAGCATATGAGACTTCAATAAGGGTGGGTTGGTGTTGTATTAAGAGTAGGTATTTCTATTAATAATAAAAACATTTGGCGATGTCTAATAATGATAGAAAATTACATACCTCTTATGAAAATGCTTGTAATAAAATATCTTAGTCTTTATTACAAAGGAATTTCTACTATTTACACCTAATCTAATCCCGATAATTGATTTCACAAATCCTTAGATAAAAAAATATTAAACTTACTGATTAAATATATAACCTTATATTTTAAAGATTTAATAGGTCCTTTCAGAATCTCATGCTTCACAAGGTTGACCTTCATCCTCAAATGACATATTATAGAGACTACTAGGGGAACACCGACTTTATTTTCAAGAAATACTCTTCAAGTATTATTCACCACCTCATGAGCACTTTCTCGTAATGCCCAATCCTCTTCAACACTAATATAATATTGAACATTCTTGTTGTATTCTAGTTAGTATACTAATAAGATGCAAGGGGTATCATGATTACTATTGTCTTCTTATTGTTATTGAATGTATGGTTGTAGTCTGGACATTGATGTACATTACTATATATGATTTGATTAACCTACTTGATAGATAGTATGAAGGTGTTAGACTCTTGACATGATGTGACTTATGCGATGTATTTTATATGTTTGATTTATATATAAGTATTGATATTCTAAGTGCTACTATTGTATTGACACATTAGAATTTATTTATGGATATTTCTAGATGATTGTTGATGTTATGATCTTAGTAAAAATTGATGGATTGGTAGAATTGAAATGTTAGAAATTTGAACAATTGGTGAATTACTTGATTCTAATGTTGGTTTAATTATGATATTCGATGATGTGAATTGTTATGTAAATATGTATGTGTTTTATTATCTCGACGTCATTAATGTGGCCACGAGGCTAGAAAGGTATTGTTTGATTTTATAGGAAATTATAGCACAACAAACTACGGGGATAGGAGACCAACAACGAAGGAATGTGGGGTATTGGAAACAGGTCACCATGAAAACTTGTGTAATGTTATGTTGTGTTGTTGCATGCCTAGTTAGGAGGTTTCCCATGGGGGTGACCTCACATGTGTGGCCATGGGGGTAATGTTTCTCTTATTTTAATTTTGTGTGTGTTTTATTTTGTGTTATGTTTTTAATTATTGGAAATTGTAGTCACTTTATTAGCAATTATTAATGTGTCTTAATTAGTTAATCCAACTTAATTTGTTAACTAAAATAAGGATGTGACAATTGAATAGTTATGAGGGTAGATGGTCCTTGAAATCTTGTGGATGTAGGTTAGATTTGTGTTGGATTTTGTGTGGTGTACCCTTCCCCAACTTCAAAATTCGGATTTTGACTTGGGAGGCCTTTTTGGAGGCTTGTGGGACAAGCTAAGTTTGTCCCATGCCTCTTAAATTCACCTAACAACCATACCTATGGTATGGGGAGTTAATTTTAGACTTATTTATGCATTTTGGAGTGTAAATGGGTGAAAATAATTGCACTTTCCTACTTAGGAAAATTAATTTGTCCTTAGTATACTTGGTGTGCAAGTTTGAGTGTCATGTGGATTTTCATAAGTCTTACATGTTCATTTATTGTCTTGGGCATGGTTTTTGACTTATGTGTTGGAATGAAAGAATTATAAAGTGGTATCCTACATGGAGCCACCTCATCATCCTCACATCCCATTTCTATTTATTGATGTATTTTTTTGGATTTGAGGTTACTTGTTCTTGTCTTTTCTTTTGCACTTTTGGGAATTGAGAGTTTGTGGGAGTTTATTTTTAGTTTGCTTGGCTTGAAGGTTTCAAAAAAAAATCTTGTGGATTGAAGTCTCTTGGAAGCTTAATGGAGAGGTTGGATCGCCACCTTTGTTTTTTATTATTTATATTTGTAGATGTGAAAATTGTGTTTGTTAAGTATTGTATGAGTGTTGTGAATGTGGTTCTTTGTGTGGTTGGGTAGTTTTCCTTAAGAAGGGAGTGGGAGATGTAACTATGGGACCATTGGGGAGGGAAAAGGGAGTTGTGAGGCATGCATTTTGGAGGGATTGTGATTGGGACTTTCACTTATGGGGAGTGAAAAGGAAAATCATGGACATATGTTTGCATACTTGCAATGGGATAGATAAGGATGTTTTGTTGTTGTATTGTGCACATGGAGGCTTTGGGTGAAACTCCCACTTCACTTGGGAGGAAAAAGGAGTTGGTTCCCATATTCCTTTCTCCTTTTTGGCTTGATATCAAGCCTATGTGTTTTTTGGAAAAGTTAAAAAAAAAAAAAAAGTATGTCCATTTATATGGGTTGATTGTCTTGATTGAATGTGTATGTTGAATCCAGTTAGAGATGCCAATGGTTGTCTAATACCCCTCATTTCTTCATTTTGGTGCTCGGGGCCAATTCAAAAGAAGGCTTCTCTCCCTCATTGGAATATTTGGTTGGGTGGAGAGTGTTTCCTACTCCCATTTTGGTTGTGTGCTTGATTTTTGATGAAGATGGTGGAGTTCAAGTTAATTTTTGTTCATATTTCCCTTTGAAGAAAATGGAGAAAGATATGTGAAGTTGCAACTTGTTTCTACTATGACTCTATAACTTGTAAATTGTACCTATAGTACATTGGATGTAACCTTATACCTTTTGTGGATAGTTCTTGTAAATGGTTTATTATGACTTGCATTACTTTGTATGAAATGTGAATCTTGTAATGGTTTTGTAATGAAAAGAATAAGATTCTCAAATCTATGTTTTGCTTTGGAAGTTGTATGGTAAATTTGTTTTGAAAATATTAGTGCTATTGGGTGAAAGTGAATGTTGATCCTCTTGCATTATTGGCAAGTTGTTTTAATGGAAAAAATGAAAATTTTCATTTATTTTTGCCTTATTTTCCTCCTATTCAAAGTATTATGAAAGATGAATTATTGGGAAAATTTTATACCCAAATGTTACTCAGTAGTAAAAGAAATTTTCTTCCAATACCTACATACTTGATTTGAAGTGAAATTTATAAAAATTTCTTATACCATTATAGATTCTAAAAATGAATATGAAAGAGATGAATTATTCAAAATGTGTCTAAGTACAAATTTTGGCAACACTATATCCATCAAAGTGAATTTGCAAGAAGGAATCAATAGTTTCAATTATATAATCTAGTTCCTTGTATTTGGAATAGAAATTTGTCCCAAGTAGATGAATTAAAACACAACTAACTCTACATTTTAATATTTATATAAATGAATTTTAAAGTGATGCTTTATTTAAATTTGTTCATGGCATACTTTGTACCCTATTATAACTACCTAGGTGTATATAACTTATATCCTTATAAAATTGTAATTGCCAAAAATGTACTTTTTTTTACTCTAGTTTGAAATCTCTTCCTTTAAATAAAAGAAAAGGCAATCTAATTAATCTACATACTTATACAATAATAATATACATAGAATAAGTTATTACTAAATCAATTAAATTTATTAATAATAATATTATATATAATAATATATATATATATATATATATATATATATATATAATAATAAATCAAATTTTATATTGACCACTTGATAAAGTAACTTATATGGTTGAATGCGACCCCTTATAGGAAAATTATTTTAATTAAAAGAAAAATGTTGGGGGAGGGGCGTCAATTCCACCCCTAACCCATACTTAGTTTATGGGGTGGGGATGGGTTCTGCCCCTCCCCCAAAAAAAATCAGTAACCCCAATAGCATTCAACCTTATCCAAAGGGGCATCGGCCAATCCTTTTAACAGCTTGTTATTTAATTTGTGTAGGCCATTGTTTCTTTTAAACACATTCCTCTTACTTTTAAGACACCAAGCATTTATTAAAATCTTATTATGTGTGATCATGTGTGTGTGTGTGTGTGTGTGTGTGTGTGTGTATATATATATATGTATGTATGTGTGTGTGTATGTATGTATGTGTGTATGTATGTATGTATGTATGTATTTACACACACACACACACACACACACACACACACACATATATATATATATATATATACGCACTTTAAATGATATATAAGCAAAGCGTATATATTCGTTCCTACAACATAAAAAAAATCTTGTAATCCAGAATAAAATGGGTAAATACTTCAACCTTAATAGGGTATAAAAAGAAAAAAAAAAAGGGATGAGAAAATGCTATGATAAATTGATTTAAGTTAAACCCTAGGAGAGGGACACATACAAATATTCATCTTGTGTGTATCCATTCTTGATCTTGGAGCATTATTCCTTGGCCTTCCTTCTTCCATAACTTTCAAAACAAACAAAGAAAATGAGAAAATAGGTCTAAGAAATGAGTATAAGAGAATTCACAAGGATTTTTAGGGTTTCTTTAGTCTAACATAGATCTAATGGATAAGATAGATTAGATCCAATAGTGTAGGATGAACCCTACATCACTTAAGTGATAGGGTATTTAGGTGGGAATGAAATAAATAAAAAGGGTATGAGTAATGTTTTAATGGGGCCTAAGGGGGATAGAAAAGTTGTGTACCCCTTGTCCTTTAGATTAATAAACTAAATATTAATATGCAGAATTTAAAACTAGATGAATATTAATGATATGAATCAAATGTTAAAGTTGATTATGCCTTTAAATAAATAAAATTTTAAAAGGGGATTGATGAGGACTAAGTAATAAAAATCAAGGTAAGGAATATTTAAATAAATATTGGTACTTAGTAAGAGAAATTAAACCATAATTCTAAATGGAGTTTGGGTAAATTTTAATTAGTCATTATTTTAAATTCTCGACTACCATGTAATTGTTTAAAATTTTATAATTAGGATTTAATTAAATTCTTGGCTAATGTTTTACCCTTTCAAAAAAAAAATTTCATAATTTTTTCCTCAATTAATTATTGAGTTCTATCATGGCTTATACGGGAATATTGTACCTTATTATCTAATTATGTCCAGAAATATCCAAACATGAATCAAGAAATGCTCATATGAGTAATGCATTGTGTAATGTCCAAAAGTAAAGGGATAATTCCCAAAGAACAAAGGACAAAACCATCAAAAGATAAAACAATACCAATGTAAAGAAAAGAAAGTGTTATCAATGTGTAATTTTCTTGCTTTCATGAATCATTTGGGACATATAAGTAGATCCATATTTTTGTGTCTACACCTAGCAGATATTAATGAGTACTTAGATATTCATAAGTGAGTAGATAGATATTGAAATTTCAAATTTTTTACTTTCCTCTATGAATATTGAGATTGTGTATTTAAGATATGTATGTGTGTCCAATTCATAACTAATGTATATAACCCAAAAAAATAGTGTTAAGTACCTTATCACCAAATTTAGTTGTCTACATGTAATCCCTTTTATTCTTAGTTGTAATTTATAGTGAATTGGATTCAAAATAAGATCAAACTAAATGAATCTCATGTTGGTAGATAATATAAAATTAGCACCCATCTACAATAGAGTAATGCCAAATATTTTTTATTCAAATCCATCCACAATAAATAGAAAAAATTAAAGATATCTTTAACATTTATAGTATTTTTTTAATGTTGTTGGAAATTTCTTCATCTTTTTTAGAACATTACTATATGAATTTCTAATATCAAAAATGTCTAAATAATATAAATAATCTCTACTTAAATTAATTGATTATGTTCCATGAATAATTTGACCTATAACATGGATTAAATGTGAATTACCTCTTTTTGTTTAAGAAGACATTTATGTTTGTGTAATATATTGAAACTAATAAATAAATAAAAACAATTATGGATTCCATTTCAATTTATTGATACTTCCTTATATAATTTATTTGCCTTATTATAAGTCTATAAGGAACAATTAAAAATAAATCATTGAGTGAACATATTAATAAATAAAATCTATAATTATTGCCTAATTTTAGTGAATGAGTAACCGTGACCAATTGGCATCCTATCAATTTGTTGAGTGTTTCGGAAAAAATTAAAGTCTTTAGCACTTTGCATTTACTACATTTTTATTCCATTGTCACACATCAACAATACAACTTTATTACAGGGTGCCATGTTTCAGATAATGTCATTGATGTGTGTAAAGGAATAGAAGTGGATTGAGCATCTCAACAATGAAGTATCACTCTTAAGCTGGAATGAACAAATATTATGATTGTATTAAATTATCTTTGAATCTATCCTTGCTTCAAGATCTTGACATTTGTAATTTTTCTTTCAGTCTATGTAAAACTTGTTTATTTATCAATGGTCCTCGTTATAAATATTGGGTAATTTCTCGCAATATAACATTGTTGTTATCTTGTTATTTATGTGTATCTATTGGTAGAATAATCTTTTAGGAATTTCATTACTCATCAATTTGAATGTAAGATGATTTGGAATATCTTCCTTCTTGATTGGTCTTCCCAATATTATTAATAGTCACTTTTTAGAAAAATATTTTCTTAAATGAAGCCACATTTAAGGAAACTATTCGCTTCTTGATATATTATGTAAACCATATGGATCCAATTCATAGTGGATCGAAATTTGATTATAGGAAGATAATGTTCACCTTGATCTATTTTATTAAACACTTTCTTTTGAAGTGAATTTAACAAGGAGAACAATTTAAAATATTTTTCTTTTGTTCCCTCTCTAATAAGACACTTTATGAGTTATGGCAAGAT